>CAJVGK010000018.1:1912078-2115310 GCA_910950805.1 Acrocephalus scirpaceus scirpaceus | reverse complement strand
TCCAGCAGAAAGCTGGAATCTCCTGCCAAGGTAGAGAGTAACCCTCTGCTTTCAGTTCCTGCTGACATCCATCCTTGGGAGCCAGTTTGTGAGTCTGGCAGCAGAACTGGGGACAGGGTTTGGAGTGAGGATGTCAGGGAAAACGGGGAATTCAGATGCAGGCAAGGGTCAGATGGCTCCGTGCTGCCTGCTGCCACCTGGCCCTGCATCCAGGCTTGTTTCCATGACAATAGCAGCTAACTTCACTCCAAGCCATCCAAAAGAAATAGGATGGAAAGCTGTCCAGCAGAGACTGAGAAGTGACAGCTCAGCCGTTGGGACCAGACCCCCACGAGCAGGTTCCCTCTCAGCTCTACTGCCCATGCCCAGAGAAACCCTTGCATTTTGGGGGCTTCCCTAAAAACAGCGGCAATGCCTTGGTGGTGATGAGCCTGCAGCCCTTTCCATGCCAGATCCCTGCAACACCTGCTCCCCCCAGCAAAGCCAGGTCCAGTTTGGAGAGCCAGGAGCAGAGCAGGAGCATTCCTGAGCCTCCAGCAGCAGCAGGGAAGAGCTCCCAGCCGTCCGCCCTCCTGTCATTCCAAGACAAGCAGCTCAGCTGGGAAAAGAAGATTTAACTGTGTTTGCTTCAAAACCCCAAAATGAGTTCCCTCCCATCTGCCAGGAGAGATTGATCTCCTAAGTCAGCCGTAAATCACCCAAAAACTCCCTTGGAGCATTTAGGCAGGAGAGGGATGAAGCTGGGAATCGTGTGCTCTCTTAGGTTCACAGCCTGCAAGGACACTGCCTGGAAGTAGGTAAATTATCCAGCTTGGATATAACAATTTCAGATAGTTAGTTAATTTTCTGATTTATTTTATCTGCAGGTAAAGATCTTTCCACCCCAAAAGGAGGATCCCATTTCTCCAATTCCTTATTCAGCCTCCTAAATAATGCTGACTCAGCATTACGATGAGGAAGAGACCCCTCTGCCATCACCGAGGTCACAGATACCCCCAGGATAAACTTTGCACCTACTTAATGTCACTTTTGGGCACTGGGCAATGTCACAGGGGGAGAGGAGACCCTTGCAACAATGCTGGAAGTAGTAAAATGCAGAAAATTCAGAAGAAATAGTGGACATCCTATATCATATGTGTTTGCAGCCCAGCCAAACCCAAGATGTCCAACTGCCAGTACTTCAAAGGTACAAATGTGAGATACAGAGATACAGAGAGATAGATAGAGAGATAGAGACATATAGAATCTTTTTTTTAAACTCTCAGGCTCATTAGTCCAGTTCAAGCTGTGTTGCTCCACTAGAAAGGCTCTGATGATGCCAGTTTTATTCCCTCCTGGTACCTTAGTTTTTCCTTTAATTTTTGCAAGTTAAAGGTTTCAAAGAGAACTGCTTAAAAGTCCCTTTCTATAAATCTGTATTAACTAATTCCATGCAAACCTGTGGAAGGTGCTCTCAGTATTGTTGATCCCAAACCTTCAGCAGGAGCTTGGTCCTTAAAAATCAGATTGGAAAATACTGGGGTTGCTTTTTCAGCCTTTCAACCTAAAACCTGGTTTTGGTCCGTGTTTTTGAGTTGCTCCTTTCCTCAGTGGAAGAGGAGATTTCTCCATGGCATTCCAAAATCCTGCAGCTGTTTGCAAAGTCTGGACACTCAGAGACAGTGGGAGAGGAATCCAAGTTGTTTGAATTTTGCTGTGGCATTTCCTGCTGAATGCAAACTGCAAAATAATTGGAGACTCGAGATGCTCGTGGCTATTTGGAATGGCAGGATAAAAGAAAAACTCTTTTCTGTGAACAATCACCAAACAAATCACTCCTGAGCATATGCTCAGATAAATTAGAAGGAAAACCAGAGAGGCCCAAACAGGGCAGTCGTGGTACACAAAATGCAGGAGGCAGGAATTCCCAGATGAATGGAATGGATGCTGCTCAGCCCTGCCAAGCCCAGGAAAGGGGCAGAGGGTAACTGGGAAGGAGAGAGTCAGAGGAGGAGGAGTTTTGGGGTGAGTCCCAAACATAAAAAGGACCTGGAGCTGCTGGACAGATTCCAAAGGAGAAAACAAAGATGCTCCCAGGGCTGGAGCCCCTCTGCTCTGGAGCCAGGCTGGGAGAGCTGGGGGTGCTCACTTGGAGAGGAGAAGGCTCCAGGGAGAGCTCAGAGCCCCTGCCAGGACCTAAAGGGGCTCCAGGAGAGCTGGAGAGGGACTGGGGACAAGGCATGGAGGGACAGGACACAGAGAATGGCTTCCTGTAGTGCTGTTCTCTGCCCTCTGGCTGCTCTTGAGCCCGTCCCGGCTCCCCTGGCAGGAAACCGCACCCGCCTCGGTGGGAGCTCAGCAGGCTGGGCCAGCGAGCTCCACCCGGTGGGGCTGGAGCTACCAGGAGCCTGGCGGGGGTGAAGGCGGCCACAGCGAAAGGAGAAAGGAGGACTCCGGTGGGGTGTCACAAGAGGCTTTATTGCAGGGTCTGCACCCTCCAGAGACTGCCCCAGCAGAGCGATTTTATGTGGGGGAGAACTTTTATGTGGGGGAGGAGTTGAGGGGTGAACCAAGCAAGGAACCAATAACCGATCAGAGAGGGGTGGGCAAGGGGAAGAGGGACAGTTTTGGGAACAAACCATAATAGAAGGGAGGGATTTCCCTCCAGCCTGGCCCAATCAGGGGCTGATCTCCCCAGAACCTTCTGGAACTGGGGAGAGGCCTCGCTGAGAGTGACAGGACTGGAGGGTAGGGAAACAAATGTTTGGCACATCACTGTAACTGGGTAAACAAGTGGGGTTCCACCAAATAGAGGGTGAACAGGGGGGAACGAGGAACAGTCCATTTACACAACATTAACAATATAATGTGAATATAACAGCTAAACCTAAAAGATGCACCACTACAGCTTCCCACAGCCAGAGGGCAGGGATGGATGGGATCTTGGGAAGGAATTGTTCTCTGGGAGGGTGGGCAGGCCCTGGCACAGGGTGTCCAGAGCAGCTGTGGCTGCCCCTGGATCCCTGGCAGTGCCCAAGGCCAGGTTGGACAGGCCTTGGAGCAGCCTGGGACAGTGGAAGGTGTCCCTGACTATGGCAGGGAGTGGAATGGGATGAGCTTTAATGTCCCTCCCAAGCCAAGCCATCCCATGACTCTGATGATTCCCTGCCTCTGACTCTGGCACACTCACATTCTGCAAACACTCCTGGGATATTCCTAAACCAGAGCCTGCTCTGCCTCTGCCCCAGCAGGAGATGTTACCAAGCTTCATCAGCACCACCACAACCGGAATTTCATCTCCCTCAGCACAAATGCAATTCCTGGCACTGCAGGAGGCCCAGATGAGGCCGATTTACAGGTGGGACATTTACAGTGAGGTGAGATGTCCCTCTAACCCAGACAATTTGTATATTTTAACTTGATATTACTATTAATATTATTATTATGATCAATGTTTTATTTGTTCATTACTACTACTACTTCTTCTATTTCATCTTCTTTGTCTTCTTGTTATTCTTATTCTTCTTATTCCTAGACGTATTATTATTTACTACTACTACTGCAGTATCTTCTTCTTCTTCTTCTTCTTCTAATTCTTCTAATTCTACTTAGTCTTCTTACTCTACTTATTCTTCCTATTCTTCTTATTCTTCTTATTCCTAGGCTTATTAATATTTACTACTACTACAATTTCTACTTCTCAATCTTCTAATTCTTCCTATTCTTCTAATTCTACTTAGTCTTCCTATTCTACTTATTCTTACTCTACTTGTTCTTCCTATTCTTCTAAATCTTCTTGTGCTTCTTCTTCTACTTATTCTTCCTATTCTACTTTTCCCACAGCTGGCCCGGTGGGTAAATTTGGCGTGGGGAGACGCTCCTGAGCCGCTCCAAGCAGCCGGGGATGGCTGAGGCTGCAGGGACGTGGTGAGGCCGCGGCAGCTCTGGTGGCTCCCCCAGGCCGCCGGGCAGGCTGCGGGGCTGCGCTGGTGCCGGCAGCGGGCACGAACAATCCCGGGGCTGCGGGGCCAGGCAGGGGCAGCGGAAGAGGCTGCGCAGCGCCCGCAGCGCCCGCCTGAGGCGGGAGGGACGTTTCTGGCCCAGCTGCTGCCTGAGGGCCTGGGCTTCCACGGGGGGAGGCCAGGCACACGGCTCCAATGGCTGCTGCTCAACCCAAGCCTCCCGAGGGATGGGCGGAGGGAGGCCGTCTCCTTCAAAACCTCCCAGGGTTCGTCCTCTGGCTTCTTCTTCAAAGAGCTCGAGGACGCTCACCTCATCCCACTCGTCCTCCTCGCACCGCAGGGCCTTGACCCCGAGGCTGTGGGCGGTCACACTTTCCCAGTTGTCCAGCTCGAGGTCGTTGTCGCTGTCGTCTTCCCAGCTTGACTGCACGGACGGTCGGTTTCCGTTCCCTTTGGGCACCCCCTGGCCAACGGAGTCTTCCCAGTCGGGCACTTTTTGGGAACTACCGACTTCTTCTTCCCCATCAGTCCGTGCTGGAGACCTGACCACTTCTCCCCGGGAAAGCCCTTGCTCCAAGCCTTCCTCCCAGTCAGAAAGCTCTTGGCAGCTCCAGGCTTCTCCTAGGGACAACTCTTGCTCCTTGCACTCGTCCCAGCTGGAGAGCTCCTGGCTGCTGCTGCCTTCTACTTGGGATGGCTCTTGCTCATTGCGGGCTTCCCCTTGGAACACGTCCTCGGAGCGGCCGGCATCCCCTTGGAGCAGCTCGGTGATTTCCTCATCCTCACTCTCAGAAACTTTAGGCTCCCCAGCCAATCCTCCCTCCTCAGTCGCTTCCTCTGCCCGGACCGAACCCCTCTCTGCCTCCTCCTCCAGCTGCTCAATGAGAGCTGGGACAAACACTGGGCTGGGTAAGGGGCTGGTGGGGCAGCTTGAGCTGGAAACAGAGGAAGAGGTGGGAACCAATTCCCTTTCTCCTGGAGCTGCTGCTTCTTCTTTTGCAGCCATGCTTTGCTCCAGGTCCCTCTGTCCCTCAGGCTGCTGGAGAGATGCATGCAACTCCAGCAAAGCCTGGAGATCCTCAGGGTCCATATATAGGTCGGAGTCTCCTTCCCACCGGGACAACTCTTGGTATTTCTCATCCTCTGCCATTGCTTCCTTGCGCAGGCAAAGCTCTTGGCCACTAACAGCTTCCCGCTGGGAAAGCTCTTGATGCACCTCGCATCCTTTGTCCGTCTTGACAAAGGGCCCTTCCTCCTGCTTGTTCTTCAACACGGACAGGAGTGAGCCACCCATTGCCCGCTGAGGGCCCGGTCTGGCAGGCAGCTGGGCAAGGGGCTGGGTGCCTGGGAGCTGGGCGTCACCTTCTCCTCCTCTGCCTCGGACGTCGTCCAGCGCAGGGAGATCCCGAGAGCTGCTTGATTCTGCCACGGCGGCTCTGGCGGGACTGAGCACCCCAGGCCTCTGCACCCCCTGGATCCCCCTCTGGCAGGGCGTGCCTCTGCCGTGTCACAAAGGCCTCTGGGTTCCACAAGGTCCCGCGTCACGCAGGGCCCTGACACCAGGCGCCTGTGTCACAAAGGGCCATGCCCGCCACCCGTTCCACTGCCCAGCCCACTGGAAGCGTCATGGAGCAGCCCCTGGACTTGTGGGCTTCCAGCCCCTTCTTACCATCTGCTCATTCAAATGATCACAAATGCCTCTGCCCAAATTCGGGTGCAAAGGACGTGGTACACCCAAGCCAATAGTATGAACAGTAAATGAAGAGTAGTTAATGAACAGTAAATGAGAGAGAAGGAGACCCTGTCCTGGCAGGTGACACACGCCTGAGATGGCAACAGCACCGGCACTTCAAGGGTGGCAGGGAGATTTAGGAATCCAAATGCTTTCGCTTTCAGATAAAAATCCCACATCTTGAAAAGAAGCATCCCTAGGGATCTCACCCCAGAAACCACCCATCAATCCAAAGAACCCACACATCAATCTAAACAATCACCTCTCCAAAATGCGTATCTTTCTATGGTTTAAAGGAATATTTAGTTCAGTCTCTATAGTTTACATTTAGACAAGTCCAGTAATGTCTACTTCTTCTATCTCTTCATCTAATAATCATAGCAGTTCTTCTACTGACTTCTTCTCATGCTGTTGCTCTAGGTCTCAAATCAGTCTGTCTTTTCCTCTCTCGCAGAGAAAAAGATTGGAGTTCTGAAAGCTTCATCTTGCTAAGAAAAGGGTTCAATCTTGCCTAGGTTCTCTCTCTCTTGCAGCTGGCTGCAGCGGCTCATAGTATCAAGTTTTTCTCAAGGCTAGGCTGGAGGAAGAAGCTGAAAAGGTCCGAGCTGGGAGCTGCCGGGCAGTCAGGGATCATAAATGCTGATCAATGCCTCCTGCCCAGCCCTTGGATGGCACAGGATGGGCTGAACTCGTGCTCGGGCTGCTCCTGAGGACCCCCGGGGACCCCCGGGACTGTCCTGGCCCCAGCCGGCTTGGGGCTGGGCTTTCAAAGTTGGCTGGATGTTAAGCTGCAGCCTCTCCCGGCAGCCGATGGGGAGAAGGCATCGGGGGGAGCAGAGGCACAGCCGGTCCCGGGCCAGCCCTCCCCCAGCAGGGGGGGCCGCAGGCCCCGGCCGGGCCGCCAGGCCCAGGAGGCCACATGGCAGGCCGGGACCGGCCCTGGAACCTGTGCAGCTGTCCCGAAGGGAAGAGCCTTGGCCTGGACAGTCCCAGATTTGGATGTGTACTTGCCAAGTCCTTTCTCAGTGGTCAAACAGCATGCCCAGATCTAAAGCACACTCTGATAGGTGCCCATCCCCATCCAAACAACTCTAAGGTGCTGACAGGGCAATATTCTATATTTCTCTTTCACTAAAAAGTCAAACTGTGCTAAACCATAACAGCCATCACTTTTGGGAACATGTTCAAGCTCTGCCACGCCACATCCACTCTTGGCACCCACCAGCCAGTTGAAGACAAATATAATTAAGATTTGCAAAGGAGCCCCTGCTTGGGACAGCTTGGGATTTTGAAGCACCCTGCATCTGCAGACCAGGAGTGGTTGGAGAGGGACTTTGGAAAAGGCCAGGAACAGGACAAAGGAGAAGAGCTTTAAACTGCCACAGGGCAGATGGGAAGAAGTTGCTCCCTGTGAGGGAGGTGAGGCCCTGGCACAGGGCGTCCAGAGCAGCCTTGGCTGCCCCTGGATCCCTGGCAGTGCCCAAGGCCAGGTTGGACAGGCCTTGGAGCAGCCTGGGACAGTGGAAGGTGTCCCTGACTATGGCAGGGGCTGGAATGGGATGAGCTTTAATGTCCCTCCCAAGCCAAGCCATCCCATGACTCTGATGATTCCCTGCCTCTGACTCTGGCACACTCACATTCTGCAAACACTCCTGGGATATTCCTAAACCAGAGCCTGCTCTGCCTCTGCCCCAGCAGGAGATGTTACCAAGCTTCATCAGCACCACCACAACCGGAATTTCATCTCCCTCAGCACAAATGCAATTCCTGGCACTGCAGGAGGCCCAGATGAGGCCGATTTACAGGTGGGACATTTACAGTGAGGTGAGATGTCCCTCTAACCCAGGGATATATACAATTTGTATATTTTAACTTGATATTACTATTAATATTATTATTATGATCAATGTTTTATTTGTTCATTACTACTACTACTTCTTCTATTTCATCTTCTTTGTCTTCTTGTTATTCTTATTCTTCTTATTCCTAGACGTATTATTATTTACTACTACTACTGCAGTATCTTCTTCTTCTTCTTCTTCTTCTAATTCTTCTAATTCTACTTAGTCTTCTTACTCTACTTATTCTTCCTATTCTTCTTATTCTTCTTATTCCTAGGCTTATTAATATTTACTACTACTACAATTTCTACTTCTCAATCTTCTAATTCTTCCTATTCTTCTAATTCTACTTAGTCTTCCTATTCTACTTATTCTTACTCTACTTATTCTTCCTATTCTTCTAAATCTTCTTGTGCTTCTTCTTCTACTTATTCTTCCTATTCTACTTTTCCCACAGCTGGCCCGGTGGGTAAATTTGGCGTGGGGAGACGCTCCTGAGCCGCTCCAAGCAGCCGGGGATGGCTGAGGCTGCAGGGACGTGGTGAGGCCGCGGCAGCTCTGGTGGCTCCCCCAGGCCGCCGGGCAGGCTGCGGGGCTGCGCTGGTGCCGGCAGCGGGCACGAACAATCCCGGGGCTGCGGGGCCAGGCAGGGGCAGCGGAAGAGGCTGCGCAGCGCCCGCAGCGCCCGCCTGAGGCGGGAGGGACGTTTCTGGCCCAGCTGCTGCCTGAGGGCCTGGGCTTCCACGGGGGGAGGCCAGGCACACGGCTCCAATGGCTGCTGCTCAACCCAAGCCTCCCGAGGGATGGGCGGAGGGAGGCCGTCTCCTTCAAAACCTCCCAGGGTTCGTCCTCTGGCTTCTTCTTCAAAGAGCTCGAGGACGCTCACCTCATCCCACTCGTCCTCCTCGCACCGCAGGGCCTTGACCCCGAGGCTGTGGGCGGTCACACTTTCCCAGTTGTCCAGCTCGAGGTCGTTGTCGCTGTCGTCTTCCCAGCTTGACTGCACGGACGGTCGGTTTCCGTTCCCTTTGGGCACCCCCTGGCCAACGGAGTCTTCCCAGTCGGGCACTTTTTGGGAACTACCGACTTCTTCTTCCCCATCAGTCCGTGCTGGAGACCTGACCACTTCTCCCCGGGAAAGCCCTTGCTCCAAGCCTTCCTCCCAGTCAGAAAGCTCTTGGCAGCTCCAGGCTTCTCCTAGGGACAACTCTTGCTCCTTGCACTCGTCCCAGCTGGAGAGCTCCTGGCTGCTGCTGCCTTCTACTTGGGATGGCTCTTGCTCATTGTGGGCTTCCCCTTGGAACACGTCCTCGGAGCGGCCGGCATCCCCTTGGAGCAGCTCGGTGATTTCCTCATCTTCACTCTCAGAAACTTTAGGCTCCCCAGCCAATCCTCCCTCCTCAGTCGCTTCCTCTGCCCGGACCGAACCCCTCTCTGCCTCCTCCTCCAGCTGCTCAATGAGAGCTGGGACAAACACTGGGCTGGGTAAGGGGCTGGTGGGGCAGCTTGAGCTGGAAACAGAGGAAGAGGTGGGAACCAATTCCCTTTCTCCTGGAGCTGCTGCTTCTTCTTTTGCAGCCATGCTTTGCTCCAGATCCCTCTGTCCCTCAGGCTGCTGGAGAGATGCATGCAACTCCAGCAAAGCCTGGAGATCCTCAGGGTCCATATATAGGTCGGAGTCTCCTTCCCACCGGGACAACTCTTGGTATTTCTCATCCTCTGCCATTGCTTCCTTGCGCAGGCAAAGCTCTTGGCCACTAACAGCTTCCCGCTGGGAAAGCTCTTGATGCACCTCGCATCCTTTGTCCGTCTTGACAAAGGGCCCTTCCTCCTGCTTGTTCTTCAACACGGACAGGAGTGAGCCACCCATTGCCCGCTGAGGGCCCGGTCTGGCAGGCAGCTGGGCAAGGGGCTGGGTGCCTGGGAGCTGGGCGTCACCTTCTCCTCCTCTGCCTCGGACGTCGTCCAGCGCAGGGAGATCCCGAGAGCTGCTTGATTCTGCCACGGCGGCTCTGGCGGGACTGAGCACCCCAGGCCTCTGCACCCCCTGGATCCCCCTCTGGCAGGGCGTGCCTCTGCCGTGTCACAAAGGCCTCTGGGTTCCACAACGTCCCGCGTCACGCAGGGCCCTGACACCAGGCGCCTGTGTCACAAAGGGCCATGCCCGCCACCCGTTCCACTGCCCAGCCCACTGGAAGCGTCATGGAGCAGCCCCTGGACTTGTGGGCTTCCAGCCCCTTGTTACCATCTGCTCATTCAAATGATCACAAATGCCTCTGCCCAAATTCGGGTGCAAAGGACGTGGCACACCCAAGCCAATAGTATGAACAGTAAATGAAGAGTAGTTAATGAACAGTAAATGAGAGAGAAGGAGACCCTGTCCTGGCAGGTGACACACGCCTGAGATGGCAACAGCACCGGCACTTCAAGGGTGGCAGGGAGATTTAGGAATCCAAATGCTTTCGCTTTCAGATAAAAATCCCACATCTTGAAAAGAAGCATCCCTAGGGATCTCACCCCAGAAACCACCCATCAATCCAAAGAACCCACACATCAATCTAAACAATCACCTCTCCAAAATGCGTATCTTTCTATGGTTTAAAGGAATATTTAGTTCAGTCTCTATAGTTTACATTTAGACAAGTCCAGTAATGTCTACTTCTTCTATCTCTTCATCTAATAATCATAGCAGTTCTTCTACTGACTTCTTCTCATGCTGTTGCTCTAGGTCTCAAATCAGTCTGTCTTTTCCTCTCTCGCAGAGAAAAAGATTGGAGTTCTGAAAGCTTCATCTTGCTAAGAAAAGGGTTCAATCTTGCCTAGGTTCTCTCTCTCTTGCAGCTGGCTGCAGCGGCTCATAGTATCAAGTTTTTCTCAAGGCTAGGCTGGAGGAAGAAGCTGAAAAGGTCCGAGCTGGGAGCTGCCGGGCAGTCAGGGATCATAAATGCTGATCAATGCCTCCTGCCCAGCCCTTGGATGGCACAGGATGGGCTGAACTCGTGCTCGGGCTGCTCCTGAGGACCCCCGGGGACCCCCGGGACTGTCCTGGCCCCAGCCGGCTTGGGGCTGGGCTTTCAAAGTTGGCTGGATGTTAAGCTGCAGCCTCTCCCGGCAGCCGATGGGGAGAAGGCATCGGGGGGAGCAGAGGCACAGCCGGTCCCGGGCCAGCCCTCCCCCAGCAGGGGGGGCCGCAGGCCCCGGCCGGGCCGCCAGGCCCAGGAGGCCACATGGCAGGCCGGGACCGGCCCTGGAACCTGTGCAGCTGTCCCGAAGGGAAGAGCCTTGGCCTGGACAGTCCCAGATTTGGATGTGTACTTGCCAAGTCCTTTCTCAGTGGTCAAACAGCATGCCCAGATCTAAAGCACACTCTGATAGGTGCCCATCCCCATCCAAACAACTCTAAGGTGCTGACAGGGCAATATTCTATATTTCTCTTTCACTAAAAAGTCAAACTGTGCTAAACCATGACAGCCATCACTTTTGGGAACATGTTCAAGCTCTGCCACGCCACATCCACTCTTGGCACCCACCAGCCAGTTGAAGACAAATATAATTAAGATTTGCAAAGGAGCCCCTGCTTGGGACAGCTTGGGATTTTGAAGCACCCTGCATCTGCAGACCAGGAGTGGTTGGAGAGGGACTTTGGAAAAGGCCAGGAACAGGACAAAGGAGAAGGGCTTTAAACTGCCACAGGGCAGATGGGAAGAAGTTGCTCCCTGTGAGGGAGGTGAGGCCCCGGCACAGGGCGTCCAGAGCAGCTGTGGCTGCCCCTGGATCCCTGGCAGTGCCCAAGGCCAGGTTGGACAGGCCTTGGAGCAGCCTGGGACAGTGGAAGGTGTCCCTGACTATGGCAGGGGCTGGAATGGGATGAGCTTTAATGTCCCTCCCAAGCCAAGCCATCCCATGACTCTGATGATTCCCTGCCTCTGACTCTGGCACACTCACATTCTGCAAACACTCCTGGGATATTCCTAAACCAGAGCCTGCTCTGCCTCTGCCCCAGCAGGAGATGTTACCAAGCTTCATCAGCACCACCACAACCTGAATTTCATCTCCCTCAGCACAAATGCAATTCCTGGCACTGCAGGAGGCCCAGATGAGGCCGATTTACAGGTGGGACATTTACAGTGAGGTGAGATGTCCCTCTAACCCAGAGAATTTGTATATTTTAACTTGATATTACTATTAATATTATTATTATGATCAATGTTTTATTTGTTCATTACTACTACTACTTCTTCTATTTCATCTTCTTTGTCTTCTTGTTATTCTTATTCTTCTTATTCCTAGACGTATTATTATTTACTACTACTACTGCAGTATCTTCTTCTTCTTCTTCTTCTTCTTCTAATTCTTCTAATTCTACTTAGTCTTCTTACTCTACTTATTCTTCCTATTCTTCTTATTCTTCTTATTCCTAGGCTTATTAATATTTACTACTACTACAATTTCTACCTATCATTCTTCTAATTCTTCCTATTCTTCTAATTCTACTTAGTCTTCCTATTCTACTTATTCTTACTCTACTTGTTCTTCCTATTCTTCTAAATCTTCTTGTGCTTCTTCTTCTACTTATTCTTCCTATTCTACTTTTCCCACAGCTGGCCCGGTGGGTAAATTTGGCGTGGGGAGACGCTCCTGAGCCGCTCCAAGCAGCCGGGGATGGCTGAGGCTGCAGGGACGTGGTGAGGCCGCGGCAGCTCTGGTGGCTCCCCCAGGCCGCCGGGCAGGCTGCGGGGCTGCGCTGGTGCCGGCAGCGGGCACGAACAATCCCGGGGCTGCGGGGCCAGGCAGGGGCAGCGGAAGAGGCTGCGCAGCGCCCGCAGCGCCCGCCTGAGGCGGGAGGGACGTTTCTGGCCCAGCTGCTGCCTGAGGGCCTGGGCTTCCACGGGGGGAGGCCAGGCACACGGCTCCAAGGCCCTGCTGCTCAACCCAAGCCTCCCGAGGGATGGGCGGAGGGAGGCCGTCTCCTTCAAAACCTCCCAGGGTTCGTCCTCTGGCTTCTTCTTCAAAGAGCTCGAGGACGCTCACCTCATCCCACTCGTCCTCCTCGCACCGCAGGGCCTTGACCCCGAGGCTGTGGGCGGTCACACTTTCCCAGTTGTCCAGCTCGAGGTCGTTGTCGCTGTCGTCTTCCCAGCTTGACTGCACGGACGGTCGGTTTCCGTTCCCTTTGGGCACCCCCTGGCCAACGGAGTCTTCCCAGTCGGGCACTTTTTGGGAACTACCGACTTCTTCTTCCCCATCAGTCCGTGCTGGAGACCTGACCACTTCTCCCCGGGAAAGCCCTTGCTCCAAGCCTTCCTCCCAGTCAGAAAGCTCTTGGCAGCTCCAGGCTTCTCCTAGGGACAACTCTTGCTCCTTGCACTCGTCCCAGCTGGAGAGCTCCTGGCTGCTGCTGCCTTCTACTTGGGATGGCTCTTGCTCACTGTGGGCTTCCCCTTGGAACACGTCCTCGGAGCGGCCGGCATCCCCTTGGAGCAGCTCGGTGATTTCCTCATCCTCACACTCACAAACTTTAGGCTCCCCAGCCAATCCTCCCTCCTCAGTCGCTTCCTCTGCCCGGACCGAACCCCTCTCTGCCTCCTCCTCCAGCTGCTCAATGAGAGCTGGGACAAACACTGGGCTGGGTAAGGGGCTGGTGGGGCAGCTTGAGCTGGAAACAGAGGAAGAGGTGGGAACCAATTCCCTTTCTCCTGGAGCTGCTGCTTCTTCTTTTGCAGCCATGCTTTGCTCCAGGTCCCTCTGTCCCTCAGGCTGCTGGAGAGATGCATGCAACTCTAGCAAAGCCTGGAGATCCTCAGGGTCCATATATAGGTCGGAGTCTCCTTCCCACCGGGACAACTCTTGGTATTTCTCATCCTCTGCCATTGCTTCCTTGCGCAGGCAAAGCTCTTGGCCACTAACAGCTTCCCGCTGGGAAAGCTCTTGATGCACCTCGCATCCTTTGTCCGTCTTGACAAAGGGCCCTTCCTCCTGCTTGTTCTTCAACACGGACAGGAGTGAGCCACCCATTGCCCGCTGAGGGCCCGGTCTGGCAGGCAGCTGGGCAAGGGGCTGGGTGCCTGGGAGCTGGGCGTCACCTTCTCCTCCTCTGCCTCGGACGTCGTCCAGCGCAGGGAGATCCCGAGAGCTGCTTGATTCTGCCACGGCGGCTCTGGCGGGACTGAGCACCCCAGGCCTCTGCACCCCCTGGATCCCCCTCTGGCAGGGCGTGCCTCTGCCGTGTCACAAAGGCCTCTGGGTTCCACAACGTCCCGCGTCACGCAGGGCCCTGACACCAGGCGCCTGTGTCACAAAGGGCCATGCCCGCCACCCCTTTCCACTGCCCAGCCCACTGGAAGCGTCATGGAGCAGCCCCTGGACTTGTGGGCTTCCAGCCCCTTCTTACCATCTGCTCATTCAAATGATCACAAATGCCTCTGCCCAAATTCGGGTGCAAAGGACGTGGCACACCCAAGCCAATAGTATGAACAGTAAATGAAGAGTAGTTAATGAACAGTAAATGAGAGAGAAGGAGACCCTGTCCTGGCAGGTGACACACGCCTGAGATGGCAACAGCACCGGCACTTCAAGGGTGGCAGGGAGATTTAGGAATCCAAATGCTTTCGCTTTCAGATAAAAATCCCACATCTTGAAAAGAAGCATCCCTAGGGATCTCACCCCAGAAACCACCCATCAATCCAAAGAACCCACACATCAATCTAAACAATCACCTCTCCAAAATGCGTATCTTTCTATGGTTTAAAGGAATATTTAGTTCAGTCTCTATAGTTTACATTTAGACAAGTCCAGTAATGTCTACTTCTTCTATCTCTTCATCTAATAATCATAGCACTTCTTCTACTGACTTCTTCTCATGCTGTTGCTCTAGGTCTCAAATCAGTCTGTCTTTTCCTCTCTCGCAGAGAAAAAGATTGGAGTTCTGAAAGCTTCATCTTGCTAAGAAAAGGGTTCAATCTTGCCTAGGTTCTCTCTCTCTTGCAGCTGGCTGCAGCGGCTCATAGGATCAAGTTTTTCTCAAGGCTAGGCTGGAGGAAGAAGCTGAAAAGGTCCGAGCTGGGAGCTGCCGGGCAGTCAGGGATCATAAATGCTGATCAATGCCTCCTGCCCAGCCCTTGGATGGCACAGGATGGGCTGAACTCGTGCTCGGGCTGCTCCTGAGGACCCCCGGGGACCCCCGGGACTGTCCTGGCCCCAGCCGGCTTGGGGCTGGGCTTTAAAAGTTGGCTGGATGTTAAGCTGCAGCCTCTCCCGGCAGCCGATGGGGAGAAGGCATCGGGGGGAGCAGAGGCACACCCGGTTTTTTCCAGGTTTTTTAATAACAAAAATTGGGGTGTTCCAGGGACTGTTGGCAGGTGTAATGTGTCCCTTGGCTAGTTGTTTATCTACTAGTTCTCTTAAAGCTCACAATTTCTCCTCAGGGAGGGGCCACTCATCAACCCAAACTGGACAGTCCTGCCGCCAGTGAGTTGGGGAGTCTCTAGAGTGTGCAGTTCAGTGGCCCCAACTAAAAATCCCTACAGTTGATGTGGAGGGAGACACCCCATTGGGACATTACGTCCCTGCCCCAGAGTGTAATTGGTGCTCTTACTACAAAAGGTCTGACTGTGGCCACTTTCCCATCTGGGCCCCCGATGACAACGTTTCGCCTGGACCGCCAAGAGGTGGCAACTCTGCCTATTCCAGAGATGAGTCCTGCTACTGGGTCTAGTTCCCAGTCACTAGGCCATTCTGATTTCGCGATCAGGGTCACGTCAGCACCTGTGTCCATCATTCCGTATCTTTTGATCTTTTCGCCCTTTGAAAATAAACTACAACGTACAATGGGCTTTTTGGTCCCCGCTAACTGAGTCCAAAAAACTCTAGGATTAGGAGGAACTGAATCGGAAAAATCTTTTGGCAGTAAAAATGCTTTGGCAATTGGGACCACAGCAGGTAAAAAATATGGATAGTCTAAACACATAACTGAAATAAAAATTTCTTCACCTGGCTCACAGGTGATAACCTCTGGAATGACAGCAAGGGCTGAGGGCTTGTGTATTGGGTGTCCAATAATTAAAATGTCCCAAGGTCCATTGAGGGGCATGCGTTTCCCTGTGGCTATTTTGTAAATGCTGTCATTTTCAAAGCTGACAGAGATGTTACTCACCAGCTCGCGGCGGGTTTCCACCTGTACCTCGGAGTAAAAGTCGTCTCTGTGATCTCTGGAGGCACTTTGGTTGATGGAATCTTTGGCCCGTGTGGGAACTGGTCTTTCTCCTGCTTGTTGCTGTCGAGGCAGTTGGGGCGAGACAGCTGGGCATTTGGTGTCGGTGCACGGGGCCACTGACCCGCGGTCTGCTGGGAGTTTCCCGAATGCCACAATTTGTTTGGGTTTGCACACAGCCAGTCATGGTTTTTTCAGTGGTCCGTAAGTCCAGGTCTGTGTGGGCATTCCGCTATGAAATGCCCAAAGTCACCGCAACAAAAACATCTCTTATTGTCTTTGGCTGCGACTACTGCAAATGCTCTTGATACACCTTGCGCAATTCCTTGCGCAACTGCTTGCACAACAGTGTTTTTGGTGGAGTTGCGCTTGACGCAGACTTCAATCATTTTCGTGGGCTCTGGATCAGGGGGCAAGGATCTTAGAATTGCTTTAGTCTCTGAGTTGGCATTGATCATGGCCATTTTAACAAGCATCTCTTTCCTGGCGTCTCTAGTTTCAATTTGTTTTTCCAGAGCATTTTTCAGTTTGTCTACAAATTTTATGAATGATTCATCAACTCCTTGTTTAATACAAGTGAAACTTTGTGAGGGCACGGAATCATCAGGCATCAGGAGCAGGGATGTTTTTGCAGCAATGGTGATGTCTGCCAATGCGGCTTCTGGAATATTTATTTGATCATGAGGCTTGATGTAATTTCCTTCACCTAGCAGTTGTTCTAATATTAAATTTGGCTTGTTTGGGTCATTTTGGTATGTTGAAACTAATAGGCCTAATTGTTTTTTCCAATTGCGCTCCCATAACAGATATTCTGCAGAGGATAAAAGACATCCCATAATGTTTTTGATATCATGTGGGATGAGAGTGTGCGCGGTGAAGGTCGCCTCGAGTAGATTTTTAAAATAATGAGAGCCTCTTCTGTGCTCCTTTGCTGCTTTGTACAGTTCTTTCAATTCAGGGAACTGCATGGGTTCCCAGGTGGTATGTCTCCCTGACCTCCTCCCAGTTTCTACAGTGATAGGAAAAGCCGTGATTTTATTTTCCAATTCCCAGTTCCCATCCCTCATTGCTTCCCCCCTAGTCTTGGCCCAGTGATCTCCCCACTCTTCATCGGACAGAGAGGATTCACTGCTGTCCTCAGAAGTGGAGGGGCGCCTTCGATGTACTTGGCGCTTGGTCGGGCAAGCTGGAGATGCCTAATGCTGCGTGGCTGTAGAAACCAAGATGGCTTCCTTCCGGCTGCATTCACTCCCATTTCCGGCAGAGGGCTGGCTGGGGGTGTGGCTTTTCGGGGAGGCAGGACTTGTGTCGATGGCGTGACTGGGGGCGTGATTGGAGGCGGGGTCGGCGCAGGAGGCGGGTTCCGCATGGGGGGTGTAGCCTGGGGCGAGGCCAGCCCTATTGTGGGAGGGGTTATTCCCGAAGACAGGGGAGGGACTCGACATGGTTACACCAATCGGAACACAGGGAGTGGAACCAGAGGAGGAGAAACATGGAAGAGGTGGTGGTGGCATAGCTTGGTGGCCATTTTGTGGGCAAAGGGCGGGAAAATTTGGACACTAGAGGGATGAAACGGCGGGGCTGGCCACGTTGCCGCCGCCATTTTGCGAACTAGGGTGCTGAACTTGGGGACCAGCACCAAATGGCAACCGTGGGCAATAGGGTATAGGAGGAGGGTTTGAGGAAAATTCCAGACCAGTGTGGCCAGCACTGACCAGGGGAGGGGAGAAAGAGGGTCTGGGGACGTCCGGGAGACGGGAGCAACCCGGCGTGGAGTCGCGAAATCCGTCCGCTGACCCACCCTCATGCAGGGAAGAGGGTTTAGGAACACGGGGTGAGGGAAGAGGGGGAGGGGTTTTTAATGAGGGTTCCCCAACATTTTTCCCCTTTTCTTTTCCCTAACTGATTCCCTCTAAAGGCTTTATAATCGATTTAAATAAAGGAAAAAATTGTGCCACCAAAAGATCCCCATTTAGTTGTATGACATTTACCTTGTTCCCCACTTTATCCCAAAAAGAATCTAAATAAATAGAATTAACTTAGTATTCGGAAAATGCTTAAAAATCCAATGAACGAAACGCTTTAAAACTCCCTTCGAAAACTTAAAATTTGCCCCAACAAGGATATCTGCAACTTGGATAAAAAACTCCCGCTTAGAAGGGGAGAGCATTGGTTTGCTCTAGGGGTTCCCCATTCTCACTCCCACCCAGCAATTAAAATAGAACTGAAATCGAAAACTGTAGAAAAAACTCACACTTTTCTTCGCCTGATGGCGATGACTCGAATTGCTGGGGGTGGTCACCTGTGCTGGACGGCTGCCGTTTGATGGTCAGTTGCAGGTCCCGTCCGGCAGCTCTCCGGTTGCTCCTACTAGAACGCAGGAGGGTCCCTTCGAGCGAGCGGCTGCCCAAGGTCTATGACTCTCTCTGCGGCCAAACCGGACAGAGAGAAGACTCTTCGAGGGGCTGACCAGCTGACCAGGTCAGAGGTTGTGCCCCACGTTGGGCAACACTTGCCGCCGACCACCCCTGAAGCCGGGGCCCGGCGCCGGTCTTTGGGGTGCCGCGACACTTCCCCCGACAGGCTGTCCTTAAAAGGGGCACAGGCACTCCCTGTGAATTAGCTCTCTTGTGAGGTTGCCTAGGCAACCGATCCCAGGGGGTCAGCAGTGTTCAGCTCCTGGGCTGCTGCAGGTGATGCAGAGAAGAGCAGGAGTCGGGGGATGGTCTGCAGAGCTTCTTTATTGCAGGAATTCCAAGGCTCCAAAGACCCTGATGGTCTCAGAGCAGCTACTTTTATAGAGGGGTTTGAGGGCGTGGTCAAGGGAATTGTCCAATGAGGAGAAGGATTGGGGAACGAACTAATCGGGGCGAGGATCCAAAAACAACCAATGAGGGAACAGGAAAAGCAGGAAGTGTGAACATTAACCAATGAGGGCAAACTTATTAGCATAGAGGGGTGAGGTAATGATCCTTCCAGAAATTTCCCCAGGCTGAGGACCTGTTTGAGAACTTTCCCTTACAGGGAGGTCTCAGCAGGGTGCTGCACGGCCTCAAGGGTACTTTCCCTCCATTGCAGTGTCCCTGGCTCAGCCAGGGCCTCAATCTCATCTCCATCATCTTCCAACCTAGAAATTCTGATTCTGTGATTCTGTGATTCAGGAGGGGTCATCCAGGGTGGGGCTCAGCCTCCTGGGGTCTCTGGGGTGTTCAGTGGGCTGAGTCAGAGAATCCCAGACTGGCTTGGGTTGGAAGGGACCTTAAAGCCCATCTTGGTCCAACCCCCTGTCACGAGCAGGGGCACCCTTCCCTAGAGCAGATCTCGGCAGCTCCAGATCTCCAGAGGTCCCTGGGGAAGCTCCGTGTCCGTGCCTGCTCCGGGAGCATCTCTGGCATTGCTGGGCCTCCCACCAGCCCATCCATAATGCAGATCTCTCCAGGTCTCCTTGCTGCAGTATCCCTGCGACTGATCAGGCTGGGGCTGGGACATTTATGAAACTCAGCTTTCCAAATTTCAGTTGGTTTTAACCTTCACTACTTGGTTTCCTGTCTCTTCGGTGTGTGCTCTTTTAATAACCGGAACCCATCTGATAATGTTGTTATAAATCAATGATCTGTTTACAACCTTAACTCTGTTTTAATGAAGACTTTTTTGTTGAGGGAAATAAAAGCTGCTGTAATTATACCTTGTAACTGCAGGGTTTTATAGCTGGTGAACTCATCCAACAAGCAATTTCAATTAGTTTATCCAGGCAAATATTCTAGTGTTGATTTCATACATATAAAAAACACACACAGCTACTTCCATGAGCAGCAGAAATAATTATTCCTGGATCCCTGTGCCTGTGTCCCGAGAGCAAACTCATGCTAGATTTTCTGATGCTTAAAAAAAGTTGAATTCACCATGCTGCCTTTCTCCGGGTAAAAGCTTTAATAATATCTTTCATCTGACTAGTTCCCTATTTCCCCCAAACTTGTATCTTGGAGATAAATGTGTCCTTCCATCAGATTTTATTGAAATGGGTTATAAGATTTAGAAATCACAGGAGATGGGGAAAGGAAACAGCTGGGCAGGCACTGCCGGTGTGTAAGGCTCATTTCCTCAGGAAACCAGGCTGAAAATACTTTGGGTGCCATTAAAAAGTTGGAGCTGTCATTTCAGGGGAAAGCTTCAGAGAGACTTGGAAGCTGTTTTCCGAGCAGTTAGTTCAGTCTGTGTTTCCCAAAGTGCTCAGCCTGGATTGCTGGACAAATTCCTGCATTTTGGAGGCTCCACAGCCAACTTGTTGAGGACATTGGAAAACGTGGCTGTTTCTTTTGGTACCTTCACTGAGCCAAACCCACCAGATCCTTCTGGAGAAGTTGGCCAGCACAACATGTTGGTACCTTTGTTCCATTTTACTGAAGATTCTGGTTGTCATGAGGTTCACAAGGTCCAAAAATCCCTCGTTTCCCACCAGCTGGGATTGGGCCTGATAGCCAGAACCTTTAGGACAAGGACAAAGACAGAGAGATGGCTTAAGTAATTAGCGAGACGACTCTTTAGGTGTGTTTTGTAAAAGCAAAAGGTTTAATAAATGCAAAAGAATAAACTTACAGAAATAAAAGCCAAGCACAGGTGCCTGAGAAGCTTCTGGCACCTTGCTAAGACACCCTAAAAGGCTCCTTGGTTCCTTTGTGCTGCCTCTTTTAGTACTTGATGGTTCGGGTGGGCTGTTTGGCCCTTAGCCCAATGAAATCAGCACCAGGCTTTGACTTACACTTTCCAAACCCAATCAGTGCCTCTGTGCTGGCACTGAGCCAATTACAGTGAGAACAGTAAAGAACTGTCCAACACCACGGACCAGCCCCTGGGAACCCGAACGAATTCACAGCAGGAGCCAGAGAACCCATTGATCGTGGGTTCAATGAACGGCGATCGGTCTGGTAGCCACGCCCATCGATGGGCGGGGCCGTGCCCTCCTGCCAATGGGGAGCGGTGGGGCGGGGAGGGGCCGGGGTTTTCTAAGGACACGGGTGTGAGGGTGTGGGAAGGGGCGGGGCCTGAAAGGAAACGAAAGTGGGCGGGGCCTGAACGGAAACGAAGGTGGGCGGGGCGTGGGGGGCAATGAATGAGGCATGGGATGTCCCCGCAGGGTCCCCAACAGGACCTCGGTGTGTCCCCAGCGTTCCCCAACAGGACATCAGGGGGCACTTGGGCCTAACTGGGGACATGAGGGGGACATCGAGGCCTCTTGGGGAAACTCAGGGGGACATTGGGGACCTCGCGGTGGCCCCGCGAGCGGGGGGGCGGGGCCGGGGCGGTGAAGTCACCCTTTCCTGTTTCCCGCCGGCTGCGCCGCATTCCCGAGTGTCCGCGACTGTCACCGGATCCTGTTCGCCCACCGGAGTGTCCCGGAGTGTCCCTGTTGCCCGATCTGAAGAAGACACAAACAACCAAAGTCGTTTATGCGGTGCTTTATTGAGGGCCCGGGAGCCTGTGGACTAATGTCCAAAGACAGAGCCCCCTCTCACAGAAAATTTACAGGGTTTTTATATGTTTCTTTACATGATTTCTTCATCACAACAGATTCTTACTTAATTTTCAATACCTGGTACCCTAATCTCTCTGACATTTAAGCTTCTGCCAAAAAGGTACATTCCTTAGATAACTGGATACACACCCTAAGATATGTGATTATTTCTTAACTACACTGCTTACATTACAAAATCTACTATGATAGTTCATCTGCAGGTTAAATGCGGCCTACCAAGCCTTAGCATGACTACTACTAATGTCAACTATTAAGGTTCACTATTTTCTTAATACAGTTTATATAATCAAATGGCAACAATTCCCCCCTTTTGAGCATTCTTCAGTCTTCTGCAAGGATGCTCAACTTCTCAGTTGTCATCGGATCTTTCAAATGCTGGATTTTCCTGCCCCGTAGCAACTTCATACTTCGGAGGAGGCAGGTGAGACAGGTGCATCTCGTTGGTTCTTGTCAAGGCTTTTACCACTCTTCTGGTGCGTCTTGTTTCTTTGTCAATAACTCCTAAAACACACTTATATGCTAACCAAACAATTAATAATAAAATTACAATCAACAGAATGTACTGTATTACAGACGAAACCCATCCAGAAACCTGAAGTCCTAAAGACTCAAAAATTTCTCCAATCCAATCATGTTGTGCTTCTTTTTCAATATCTCTTGTTTTGGATTCAACTTTTGCTAATTGAAAGATATCTTTTTCCACTTCGATAGTCATGTTTGGAATATGGATGCAGCAATGGTCAACTTTCGTTTTTAGATACTGACACACACCATGCTCTTTTAGCAAGAGCATATCTAATGCCATCCTATTCTGCAAGGTCATTCGGGATGTGGCTTGCAATTGCAAATTCATGTCTTTGAATCTTTTCTTAGTGGCTGCTGCTAATCTCTCAGTCTGCCCTAGTAATTTGTACAGCATGTCTCTGTTCCTATAGGTGGCTATAGGTGCGAATAGTGATTCTAAGGCCCACCCAAATTTAACTCTACCATCAGGCTCGTGCCATTCGTTTTCTAACTCAGTGAATGCGTCTACTTCTCTCTTCTTCCGGTTAGATTTCAACTTTGATTGTTTCCATAGAGGACAAAGGGTGGGGACTCCTAGAGTGATTTGTGTTACCGGTCCATCTATAGGAATATGTGTGGTCCATTGTCCATGTCCCATTACCCAAACTAAATTTCCTGGACTTCTGATTGTAGTTTCTTTACAGCCTACAGCTCTTTGAATTCCATTGCTCCTGCTAAGTGCAACTACTTGTCCTTGAATTGTATGATTGATTTTCCTGCATTCACATCCCCACTTGAGTAACACTCTGAGAGGAGCTAGACTAATTTGACTCTCTGGGGTGTCACATGTAATAACTTTAGTGCAGTTCCAAATTTCTCTAGTTTCTTTAATTTCTCTTGTAGAAGTGTCTGTCTTATAGACTCCTAATGGACCCGTTTTATTTTGACTTCCTGTCCATTGTATACACCAGTTCACTGCTCCAATATAACTGTAATGTTCTAATAAGCTCGGACCCCACACTGTTTTCCAATCATCCCAAATTACATGTTGCTGGCTTATATTTTGACACTTAATTTCTTGGTAAGGCTGTTTTGTTTTAATTTCTTTTATTTGAGCGTCATAACACCACCCATAGTTACCTAACCCTCCATATAATCCAGGTTTTGGTTCATATTTGCCCCCGTCTTTATTGCAATCCCAAATTGATGAATATCTCCATCTGGGGGAAAATTCCTTTTTAGTAGTTATTATTTCCTTCTCTTTTCTTTCTATTTGACATACAGTAGATGTGTTTTCTACCATTTCAGGTGGTAATGGAATGGGAATTATTCCCCATGGAATTGGTTCTCCTGCTGCTTGTGGAAATGGCAAGCATGCTGTAATTCGAGATACATTTTGTACCATCCCAAAATCTCTAATCAACCCTACAACTAAATTCTCTTGTTCGTGACTTTGATGTACAGCTACTCCTGTATCTCTTAGCTCTCTACGCTTCTTTTCTGTTGAGGCTACTAGGTGAGTAGGCCTGGTTCCTTGTCCAGCTTCTACTATTCTTATTCCATAGTCAGCATCGATTTCGCATATCACTAAACATAAGTATTTTCCCTCAGTAGAGCCAAATTTGGGGTTACTAATATTTAACCATCCTATACCTTTCCCAGATTTTTCCCACCAGCTAATTCCTTGGTCTATTCTGGCCCATGACTTTCGGTTGTTTTCTTTCCACCATTTGACTTGCAATGTCTGATTACACTCTTGTTTTAACACAAATGAACAATTCACCTTCAAAGGAAGTCCATCCCACATATCTTGTACAGTCCAAGGGGTTTCTATTTCTACGGATTCCTGGGATGGAGCATTCTTCCTCAATTTCCAGGGCACTATTCTCAATTTAATTTGCTTGTAATCAAAGCCTTTTCGGGATTTTACAATGCACATGTATCTTTCCATATCCTCTTGCCTGACTCGCTTCAGTTGTAATGTAGTATTACCTCTTTGTGCATCCTTATCCCAAACTGTGGTAATGTTTGCTTCTGGGTAATCGGCACCTTTCTTCCAGGTTGCCTGCACATTCTGGACTTCAGCTTTCTGGTTATTCGTTATAAAACAGGTCAGGTTTACATCCATTCCTTCCATAACACCAACCACTGGTTCGGTAACTGCAACTACAACAGAACTGTTAACAAGAATTGGTTTCATTAGTACCAGTAACAATACAATCAAAAATGCTATTTTTCGCGAAAAATCATCCGCGTTGGAGAGATTAGCTGAGTCTCCCATTGTACAGGAACTTTCTTGACCCGAGTGTAATGGATCCATGAGTCGATCCCTTCGACCTTTACCGCCGTGTAGGTTGTCAGGATCACTTGGCGTGGGCCGTCCCATGTTTCTTTCAAGGGGTGGGCGGACCAATTCTTCACATACACTCGGTCTCCTGGTTGGATGTCATGTACTGGATTTTCCAGTGGCATAGGCCGGTTCCACTGCAGAGCTCCCCTTAAGGCATTAAGAATTCTATTTAATGTCATGACATAACTGAATATTGTCTGATCACCTTGCACATGCAAATCCCCTTTTAACACATTGGCATGGTATGGTTTCCCATATAGGATTTCATATGGGCTAACTCCCAACCGCTCTCTGGGTTTGATTCTGATTCTGAGCAATGCTAATGGCAATGCCTGTGGCCACTGTATTTTTGCCTCTTGGCAAATTTTCTTAACTTGTCCTTTAATTGTTTGATTCATCCGCTCTACCTGGCCACTTGATTGAGGTCGCCACGGAGTGTGTAAATCCCAAGATATGTCTAGCATCCTAGCCACCTCCTGTACTATTCCTGCTACAAAGTGTGGGCCTCTATCTGATGACAATCCCAACGGCACCCCAAATCTAGGAATGATTTCTCTCAACAGTGTTTTGACTACCTCTTTTGCTTGATTTGTTCGGCAAGGGAAAGCTTCAGGCCAGCCTGAAAAAGTGCACACATACACTAAAAGATATTTATAGTTCTGTGCTTTCGGTAATTCTGAAAAATCTATTTGCCAGTAATCTCCTGGTTCTGGTCCCACTTGTAATTTTCCTAGCTGGATCTGTTTCCTAACTATTGGGTTATTCTTCAAACAAGTTGGACACATGGCATTCACCCGTTTTGCCAATGTTAACATCTGGTTAGAAACTACTTCCCTTTTTAGAAATTTCACCAATGCTTCTGCTCCCCAATGGCATTTATTATGTTCTGTCTCCAGAATTGTCTTCATGATCCTGGCAGGTACTACAACTTGTCCCATTCCGGTCACATACCATCCGGTTGCATTCTTTTGGGCTAGCAGCAGAGATGCCAGTTTTTCATCGTCTGGAGAATACTTTGGTTCCTGTAATAAATGTGGAGTTACTGGGCTCACCTTAACTGGTATCAAGGCCATTTGAGTCCATACTTCTCTAGCTACCTCCCGAGCTGTCCAGTCTGCCATCCGGTTTCCTTCGTAGATTTTTCCATCTTCCTTCTGATGTCCTCTAACATGCATCACTGCTACTTTCTCAGGTTGGTGAACCGCATTCAGTAGAGCAAGAATCTCAGTTTTATTTTTGATAGTAACCCCTTGAGAGTTCAATAACCCTCGTTCTTTCCACAAAGCTCCATGAATATGTACAACTCCAAAAGCATACTTAGAGTCAGTCCATATGTTTACCTTTTTCCCCACACTTAATTCCAAAGCCCTGGTTAATGCAATAATTTCTGCTCGTTGGGCCGAGGTTCCGGGAGTCAAGGCTTTTGCCTCTATTACTGTTTTTACTGTTGTTACAGCGTACCCCGCATACCTGGTTCCATTTTCCACAAAACTGGATCCATCAGTAAACAATTCCCAGTCTGGGTTTTCCATTGGGGTATCCTTTAAATCGATTCTGCTAGCATGTACCTGTTCAATCACTTCCATGCAATCGTGTGCCAATTTTCCTTCTTCTTGCTCACTGCGGAGAAATTCTGCTGGGTTAACGTGATTAGTCATTTTCAGTTCCACATCGTCCTGTTCTCTCAGGATTGCCTGGTATTGTAGCATCCTGCTGGACGAAAGCCAGTGACCCCCCTTTTGTTCCAAAACTGCCAGTACCATGTGAGGCACAAATACCTCTATCTTCCTCCCCAAAGTCAATTTCCTGGCCTCCTGGATGAGGATCACTGTGGCCGTAACTGCCCGCAAGCATGACGGCCATCCAGCACTGACTGGATCCAGTTGTTTCGAAAAATACCCCACCGGGCGTTTCCAGGATCCGAGTCTCTGAGTCAGCACTCCGAGTGCTAATTTTTGCCTTTCATTCACATATAACTGGAAATCCTTGTTCAGATCTGGGAGGCCTAATGCAGGGGCCTCCTTCAAGGCCTGTTTTAAGCCCTCAAAGGCCCTTTTCCTTTGTCGATCCCAGTGTAACTGTGGTTCCTTCAGGGCCTCATACAAGGGTTTAGCTAAGAGTCCAAAATTCAAAATCCACAGTCTGCACCATCCTACCATTCCTAAAAAGGACCTAAGTTCTTGATGATTTCTTGGAAGGGGTATGGCACATATTGCTTCTATTCGATTGACTCCCAGCCTCCTTTGTCTTTGCATGATTTCGCATCCCAGATAAATCACACTCTCTTTTATTAACTGTGCTTTTTCTTTTGACACCCGGTAACCAGCCAGACCCAACATATTCAACAATGCAATAGTCAATTTCAGACACGTTTCCTTTTCTTCTGTTGCTAGAAAAATATCATCTACATACTGG
The DNA here is from genome assembly GCA_910950805.1 of Acrocephalus scirpaceus scirpaceus. Classification (NCBI taxonomy): domain Eukaryota; kingdom Metazoa; phylum Chordata; class Aves; order Passeriformes; family Sylviidae; genus Acrocephalus; species Acrocephalus scirpaceus. The sequence continues at coordinate 2,088,785 of CAJVGK010000018.1, read as the reverse complement.
AGGATGACATAAGAGAAAGGTGATTCTCTTACCTCAGCAGTCTTCCACTCTTCTAATTCCTTTGCCAATTGATTTCCAAATATCGTAGGACTGTTTTTAAAACCTTGAGGCAGCCGGGACCAGGTGAGCTGTCTCTTCCTTCCAGTGTCAGGATTTTCCCATTCAAATGCAAAATATTTTCTACTTTCAGATGCCAGAGGGATGCAGAAGAAAGCATCTTTCAAATCAATGACAGAGAACCATTTAAATTTTTCTGACACAGATGTTAACAGGGTATATGGATTGGCAACCACAGGGTGAATGTCTTTGACAATATTATTAACTGCCCTTAGATCCTGCACTAACCGATACTTACCATTTGGTTTCTTAACTGGAAAGATAGGAGTGTTAAATTCTGATTCACATTCCTGCAGAATCCCTTGTGCCAAGAACTGAGTTATCAAAGGAGCAACACCCTTCTTGGCTTCTAATTTAATTGGGTATTGTTTTATTCTGACTGGCTGAGCTCCTTCTTTTAATTCTACTACTACTGGCTGGGCAGCCTTGCTTTTTCCAGGGTTTCCCGTTTCCCATACCCAAGGTACTACAGCTTGATCCACTTCGATGGGAATAGGGGAGGGATCAACTTCCTTTATAGTGAATAATTTAGCAATCTCCTCCTCAGGGAATTCCAATTTAACTCTTCCATTTTCAAAAATTATTTTCACATTTAGTAATGATAATAAATCTCGGCCCATCAATGGATTTGGACAATTTGGCATGTACAAAAATTGGTGATCCCACTCTTTTCTCCCTAATTTTAAATTTAATGGCTGTAAGAAAGGTCTTTCTTCTAACTGTCCTGTGGCCCCTACCACTTGAATAATAGTGTCACTAATTGGCCCTAATCGCTTATTTAAAACAGAATATGTTGCTCCGGTATCCACAGTGAATTCTTGTTCTTGTCCTCCAACATCCATTCTCACCTTTAAATCCTTTTCTAGTCAGCTTTGATTCTGATAGTTGTCCAACACCAATGCTTGGGCGACCCCTTCTGGGTTCATTGGGTAACCCCCTGAATTATTCATGGCCAGCCCAGGTGCTCCTCCTAACCCAGCTTTTACAGGGCACTCATTTTTCCAATGTCCTATTTGTCGGCAAAAAGCACACTGATTAGAGGCAAGTCCTCCTTGTTGGAATCCTGGGGAAACCATCCCTCTTCCTCCTGTTCCCATATTCTGAAACCCTGCTCTTCCTTGCCCTCGCCCTCGCCCAAAACCACCTCTACCCCTCCCTCTGCTAGCATTTGTTTGTTGCAACACTGCCAAAAGGCTCGCTTGTTGCCTTTTGTTAGCTTCTTTTTCTCTATTATTATAAACTTTCCAAGCTATTTCCAGCATTTTGTCCAAGTCTCGAGTATCATGTCCCTCTAATTTCTGCAGTTTCTTACGTATATCTTCCTGTGTCTGACCTAAAAAGATTAGAGCAAGCTGCAATTTTCCTGCTTCACTGTCAATTTCCAAATCAGTGAAACGTCTAGCAGTTTCCTTAAGTCGCTCCAGAAACGCCGAAGGTGATTCATTCTTATCTTGTCTAACTGAATACAATTTTGACCAATTTAGTGTTTTAGGCATTCCAGTCCTAATTCCTTCTACCAACAACTCCTGATATTCCCTAATAGATTCCCTTCCTTCACCCCTGTTCGGATCCCATCCTGGATCATCACTCGGTACTAAGTCACTCACAGTTCTTCCGACTAAATGCAGTCTAATCATTTCTCGAGCACGCTCTTTCATTGCCCGTAACACCATCTCCCTTTCAGTGGAATCCATTAAGGTATCTAACAAAACCTGCATGTCATTCCAGTCTGGATTCTGGGTTTTAATAATCATTTTAACCACCCGTGCCACTCTTTCAGGATTTTCACGGTAACTACCTGCTGATTGCTTCCAAATTACCAGATCTCCCGGGGAGAAAGGTACTTTCACAAGCACCTTCTCTCCGTGGGGTCCCATAGCTTCCCTTAGAGGGGCAATAAGCCGGGGTTCCTCATGATTCTTACGTCCATGTCTAGTTCGTGCCGCGAGCGGGGTACTTCGCCGATTTTGGGGAAAAGCAGGGGAAGGGGTTGGGGAACGCACAACAACCTTTTTAGCATTCCCCGGTACTACTGTTATGTTTTCCGCCTCCTCCTCCTCCTCCTCCTCATCTGCACTGCTCTCCGGCAACGGTGGATACAAAGAGGAATGGGGTGAGACAGCGGGGAGGGGTGAGACAGCAGGAGGGGTTGAGACGGCAGGAGAGGGTAAAGCGGAAGGCGCACCAGGTGACACCACTAATGACAAATCCTCTTCTGGTCGAGAGGTTAAGGCTAAGCACTGAACACATTTAGATTTCTCTTTACAACCCCCGCACCCAGATTCTTTCATCTCCAATACCATTATTCCACATTCAGTCTGCCACTCCTTTTTACGGCGCAGTAAGAAAAACAAGTCTAGATACTGTACCTCATCCCACTTTTCATTTTCCTTTAAATACTGCATCAGTGAATTCAGCGTATCATAATCCACAGTACCATTTTCTGGCCATGACGGCCCTTCTCGCTCATATTCTGGCCACCAATGATTACAATAATCGATCATCTTGTCCTTACTCATCTCTTGGAAAAACCCTTCACTTTTCCACCTCTTCAACAAGCATCCTAAGGGAGTATTCCCGGGTATACCCTTAGAGAACTGAACCATAGACTTAAGTGCTTTGAGTGGCATTTTGAGCCGGCTTCACTTACAACTATACAACAACTCGACAACCGATCGCAACAACCAATATGCAGCAACGTACAAAACAATAATAACCACAATCAATATTGACAATTTAACAGAATCAATTATACCCCGGGGCCTCATACATACCACATACTCATACTCACACAACAAAATAAATAAATACCAAATAAATACCAGACCAATCCAACTTGCCACTTCTCGACGCCGCGAGGGGCAAGTGCCGGACCTGCGCAGCTTTCGCCGCGTCTGACAGCCGGCGCCTAGGCTTACCCAAACCAACCAGACGTCTTTAGCCCAACCCTGCGAGGATCGCCGCCTCGTCTTACCGGGCAGGCACCCAAACCAAAATCAGAAAATAAAGCACCTTCGGGCTTACCTTTCGCAGTCGTCCGCCAGGCGCAGGGGTCGGGCACGAACCGATGACTCCCCGAGAATCACTCGGTGCCGGCGTGGAGTGGATCAGAACGTGAACCGCCCCAGCCACCTCCGGAGGTCCTGCCGCGGTCGCCAGAAAACTGTTGCCCGATCTGAAGAAGACACAAACAACCAAAGTCGTTTATGCGGTGCTTTATTGAGGGCCCGGGAGCCTGTGGACTAATGTCCAAAGACAGAGCCCCCTCTCACAGAAAATTTACAGGGTTTTTATATGTTTCTTTACATGATTTCTTCATCACAACAGATTCTTACTTAATTTTCAATACCTGGTACCCTAATCTCTCTGACATTTAAGCTTCTGCCAAAAAGGTACATTCCTTAGATAACTGGATACACACCCTAAGATATGTGATTATTTCTTAACTACACTGCTTACATTACAAAATCTACTATGATAGTTCATCTGCAGGTTAAATGCGGCCTACCAAGCCTTAGCATGACTACTACTAATGTCAACTATTAAGGTTCACTATTTTCTTAATACAGTTTATATAATCAAATGGCAACATCCCCAGAGTGTCCCCAAGGTGTCCCCTCCGTTTCCCCAGCGGTCATGGAGGCCCGCGAGGTGTGACAATACCGGCACAGGGGGGCAGGAGGGGACGGGGACACGGTGGGTGGCAGAAAGGAACAGGGGGTCGCCAAGGGGAAAGGAGGGCGTGGGAGCAAGGGAGGAGGTGATGGGGGGTGGAGGGGACTGTGAGGGAACAGTGGGAGGTGGCAGGATGGGACAGAGGGGGACAGCAGGCAGTGGTGGGGGTGGCAGAGGGGGTGAGGGGGTCGAAAAGGTACAGAGGGGACAGCTGCACCCTCCAGGAAGAGGACAATGGTGACCCTGGGGAGGGCACAGGAGCCACCCCAGGAGGCCACAAGTGCCATGAGGTCCTCGCCACCTCCCCTGTCCCCTCCCCAGCTGTCCCTGTTTCTGCTGGAGGCTCTAGTGGACATGGTGGCCACCCTGGGTGAGCTGGCAGCCATCGTGACCCCCCCACGCAGGGGAGTGCAGCTGTCCCTGTCCCTGTCCCTGCACAAAGGCCTGAGGAGATTCACCTGGATCTTCCGGGACATTCTGGAGCACTGCTCTGTCACCTCCCTGGGCCAGGCCCTGGCTGCCCTCGAGACAACCCCGGGTGCCACCTGGGCTGATGTGACAGCCGGGGTCAGAGCCTGGCGGGAGTCGGCGGATGTGCTCGAGAGCAGGTGGTCCTGGCTGTTTGAGGAGGGCAGCAATCTCCTCGAGGTCTGTGAGGACGAGGCCATTGCTGAGGCAGCTGCTGCTGCCCTGGCCAGGAAGCTGCAGGACCCGGCCACCGGCTGGGGGACAGCTGGGGACAACCTGGTGGCTGCAGCCCGGCAGCCGCCGGTGGCCCTGGCCAAGGACGAGGTGCCCTCGGTGGTGGCCACACAAGATGCCCAGGTGGCAGCGGCCACCAATGCCACAGAAGAGGCCGTGGTGGCCACCAGGCAGGCGGGGGTGGCCACAAGGAGACAGCAGATGGAGGAGGCCCAAGAGCTGCTGGGGCGCTTGATGGACGCGTGTGACAAAGCCAGGACGCTCCCCTGGGAGCTGCAGCGCCCGCTCAGGGACATCGAGGCCGCCCTGGAGGGCACAAAGGAGGCATCCGCCGATGTCCTTGAGGCCTTGGTGGCCGCAGTGGCCAAGGCCAAGGGAGTGTGGGAGGCCTGCACCCTCCTGACCACGTGTCACCTGCTGGGGGCACTTGGGGACATCCGCAGGCTCCTCCTCAGCCGCCTCCCCGGTGGCCCTGTTTGCACCCGTGGCTTCAGGGTGGCCGAGCGGTGCCAAAAAGCCATCGAGGACATCCCGAGGCTGCTGGAGGACAGTGATGTCACCAGTGTGACCTCATCAGGGCAGTGACATCATCAAGAACATTGTTGGTGACACTTGTCCCCTCCCCCTCGATTTGAGACACGAATTTGGGGAATTTTCTGGGAATTTTCATTGAACCTGTCCCAGATCCTGACGGGAATTCCTGGGCTGACGTCACTGGGGACACTCTGAGGACACGCAGGGACACGTGGGGGCAGTGGGTGAATGAGCCCCCTCAGTGCCTTGCAGGAGAGGCAGCAGACCCAGCTTATAAATGACAATATAAATGGCAATCCAAGTGACAATATAAGTGACAATACAACATTGGCTTTTGCATTCATGAATCAGCTTTTGCATGTTGTTATTGATCACAACGATTTTGATACAGTGCAATTTATAATTCCTTTCAGCTGCTTTTTGGTATAACATAATGTATCAGTTTATGTGTGCACTTTATAGCCTGAAGAAATGGCAAAATAAAAAATTAATTTTACATGGCAGGCCTTAGCAAAAAATAAAATAGAGACTACACAATGCTAAAATGCTTTTATGTTGTGACTATTATAACTAACTTTTATATTATAACTGACTCAGACAAGGGTGTAAAACAATTCTGTCGTTTCTCGATCTGAAGGCTGGTTTGGTGGAATTTTAAGGGAATTTTGAGGGGATTTGAGGAGGAAATTTTGGTGGGATTTTGTGAGGAATTTTGGGGAATTTGAGGGGGCTTTTTGGATGGATGTTAAGAGAATTTTAGGAAATTTTGGGGGTATTTCTGGTGGAACTGTTGGTGGAATTCTTAGTGAATTTCAGTGGAATTTTGAGAGGATTTGGAGGAACTTAAGGAGCAATTTGGAGGAGATTTTAAGGGACTGTTGAGTGGAATTTTGGGGAGTTTGGCTGATTTTTGGGGGAAATCTCCATTCCCGGCCTGGCCAAACTCCGAGACCTCCGGGCTGAGGAGAGGGCGGGAGTTCCCGTAGCCAAGATGGCGGCGAAGCTTCACGTGTGATCTCGCGAGATTTGCTGCGGGACCAGGGGGAGGTGCCGGCCTGGCTGTGCCAGAGAGAGCCCTGAGGGGGCTGAGGCACGGGGTAAGAAGTTCGAAGGGTATTGATTAGGAAATAGACATTTAGAAGATGCACATTGCTTGATATTTGCTGCATTTCACTATACTCACCATCTGGGAAAGGAAGGCAGGATGGACGAGAACAACAGGAAGGAATGCAAGGATGGGCGATGAGGAGAAGGACGACCACTGAACAGGATACAAACATCCCGAGCCCCAAGGATGCTAAGGTAGCAAGACTCTGTAAGTGCCTGGCACTGAGATTAGACCAACCATCTGGCTTGGACTGTGACCAAGGGATCACCGAGCATGCGCCAGCAGACGGGGTCAAAGTTTGTTCTCCAAAAAAGGCTTTTTACTTCCTCCTTACGACCACCAAACGACCACCAGAGTCGACTGCACAGGCACAAAGGACTGATAAGATATCGAGGATATACAGGGACACAGAACAGGGTGGAGCTGGGAAATGAATATGCATGGGGGTACTGTGAAACTTAATGCATATGTAACTTTTTAGAGGATAAAAGACAACGCAACAAATGGGTCAGGACCCACGTCTTTGATGGAGATATCCTCCATGGGTCCAGCTGCTGAATAAAATACATACCTACTTTAAAACTCATTTGCTTTGAGTTTTGGAGTCCTTCCGCATATCACAGGTGACGCGATCCCAGATCTCCAAAATCCTGGCTAAGTCCAGCTGGGTCTCTGCACCAGAAGTGGGAGCTGCCAAGGCGTGGAAGGTGCCTTAGGCAGGACCTTGGGGGCTGACAACCCCAAGCCAATGGAGCAGGTCACGTCTGGGATCAGGCAGAGGAGGAGGAGGAGGCTGTCGGTGTGAGGTTCCAACAAGTTTATTGCTGCTGAAGGGTTCAGGGAGTGAGAGCGAGGAGCACAGGGAGATTGGGTCTTTAAAGAGGGGCTGGAACAAGGGGTGGACACAATGCAATAACCAATGACAATCCAACAGGGCAGGATCGTGGGGAGGGCTTCATAAATCTTAGCCAATGGGGGAACACGACGGGAGGTTACAATTCAAGGGAGCCAACAAGACACTGAGCAGAGCAGAACTTTCTGGAGAAGGGGAAGGAGTAAGCAAGGATTGACAAGCAAGAGGCTGGGATAAACAGGGATTGGCATACAAGAGTCTAAAAAAAGGGGAGGGAATAAACTTGGGATAAAACCAATTCTGGGGAACTTGCAGGGATGCTAGGGACAAACCATTTGGAAAAACAAGCATTGCAACACACAGGGAAATTTGAGAAGGGGGCACGTGGGTGAGCAAAGAGTCCAGTGCTGCCCCAGCCCAACCTGCCCTGGCTCCATCACAGGGATAAGAGAGGAGGAGGAGTGGGACCCCTGCCAACGCAATTTGGGGGTCCCAGCCCCCTCCCCACTCTTTTGCGGCCCCAGACCCCTCTTTTCCCTGGCTATTCCACCCCTTCCCCACTGCCCCTCAATCCAGCACAGGTTTCGGGGGTTGATGGGTTTTGTGGGTTCCAGGCCCCTCCTGCTCACTCTGGGGGTTCCATCCCTCCCGTCCCTCAATTCAGGCACCTCCTGGCAGCTTTCAGCTTGCAGGAATCCCCGAGTTTGGGGATGTATGGGGTGCAGTTTTGGAGAGGGACAGCTCTGTCTGGCTTGCCCCTCCCTGTTGTGGCCTCTCAGCTGCCCCCAACACCCTGGGGCTGCTGGGATTTCCCTCCTGGGGACAAGGACGTTCATTCCTTTCCAGGAGCCCAATGCCCACCTGGGGCTCCAGCTCAGGGGCTCCTTGAGCAGCTGCCCCAGAACCTCCGCCAGGGTCTCCCAGCGCAGCCGCAGCCGCTGGGCCTGGGGTCCCCAAAGCCCTCAGCAAGCCCCAAGGCCCTGCCAGGAACCTCAACTCCCTCCAACCCAGCATCCCCCACAGCCCCTGCAAGTTCCCCCCATGGCACCGGCCATGGCCATGGCCCCACATGTCACTGGCCATGTCCCACCATGTCCTCACCCATGGCTGTCTCCCCACCATGTTTCCATCCCTGTCATTGTCCCCCACGTCTCCATCTGTGCCTGTGTCCCTCCATGTCCCCATGAATGGCCATGTCCCCCTCCATGTCCATGTGTCCCCATGTCACTCTCCATGTCTATGTCCCTCCATGTCCCCACCCATGTCTTAGTTCAATGTCTTTATTTTTACCCCAGTGTTGGATATTTTAAAGGGATGAAGAGAAATGAAAAGCAAATCAAGGCCAAAAGAAAAGGATTTCTGTGTCTGTGCCAGCTGAGGATCCATGTGCTTGGGTGGGAGGGAAGAACCTTTTTTGGAGGAGTTTCCACCCCACTGTCTCCAAAATCTTGGTCTTTGCCCCACTCCAAACCATTTGGCTGCAGAAAAAACCCTTGGGTAATAGGAAATCAAAATCATGGAATCCCTGAGGTTGGCAAAGACCTCCAAGACCATCCAGAATTCCTTGATGCACTCAGAAGATCGGATTGAACACAAAAGATTTTCTGGGGTTGAAAGTCAACAAATCCACTCTCCCCAAGGAATTCCCAATGTCTGTCTGTGTCCTGATGGATGTTCCTTGCCCTGCAGTCATTCAAGTGCCCACAGGGAGACAGGAAGATGTGGAGCATCCCAGCCAGGTGTCTGCCCAACAGGGATCACCAGGACCACGGATCACCAGGGCTCTGCCCAGCGGGGGTCACTGGGGATCATCCAACGCCGATCCTCCCATGGGGGATGGAGCTGGAGCAGCGCACGAAGCTCTTCCCGCTCTGGGGCACTCGCAGGGCTTCCCTCAGTGCTGCCTCCGTTGGTGTTGGGTCAAGTGAGAGCTCCTGGAGAAGCTCTTCCCACACTCAGGACACTCGTAGGGCCTCTCCCCGGTGTGGATGCGCCGGTGCCGTGTGAGGTGTGAGTTGTGCTTGAAGCCCTTCCCGCAGTCGGGGCAGCGGAAGGGCCTCTCCTCTCTGTGAATCCGCTGATGTTCGAGGAGAGTGGAGCTGGTGTGAAACCTCTTCCCACACTCAGGACACTCGTAGGGCCTCTCCCCAGTGTGGATGCGCTGGTGTTTTTGCAGGTCGGACCTCGATCCAAAGCTCTTCCCACATTCCAAGCAGGTGCAGAGCCCTTCCCCAGTGTGGATCACCTGGTGCTGGATCAGGGCTGAGCTTGTTCTGAAGCTCTTCCCACACTCCCCACACTCATAGGGCTTTTCCCCAGTGTGGATCCTCTGGTGTTTCCTCAGGTTGGAGCTCTGGCTGAAGCTCATCCCACACTCCCCACACTCGTAGGGCTTTTCCCCAGTGTGGATCCTCTGGTGCTGGATCAGGTTGGAGCTCCGGCTGAAACCCTTCCCACATTCCAAGCACTTGTGGGGCTTCTCCCCTCCATCAGGCTTCTCCACCAGCTCTGAGCTCCGCCTGGATCTCCGGCCGCCCTCCTGGCACTGGGGGGGTCTTTCCTCCTCACACCTCCCTGGGCTGGGTTTGCAGCCCCTCCTCGTGCGGGATCTCCATGGCTTTTCCTCCTCCTCCATCTGGACACTCCTTGGGAATGACAAATCCTGGTTTGGGGAAACAAATAAGAGGAGCAGCCTTAGGCTGGGGGTACCACCTTGCCCAAGTTCATCTCAGGAAATCATCGGCACCTTAAGTATATAAGAATGTCCAAAACACCAAGATTCAGCCCAAAAGTCCTCCAAATATCCAGAGTCAGCCAAAACCATACTTACAATATCAAGATTCAGCCCGTTACAAAAAAACAAAACATCAACGTTTAGCCCAATAATGCTTGGAAACACCAAGATTCACCCCCGTGAAAATCATGGATCCCCCTCCCCGGTCACCTGCTGCATGTGGGGGGGGCAACGCTCCTGGGGCTGGGGGGAGGCTGCAGATACAGGGAGGGCTGGAACCTTGTGGGGCCTCCTCTTCCTGCTCCTCCTCCTCCTGTGTCCCTACTCTTCCCCAAACTCCTCTTCCTCCTAATATTTTTCCTTCTCCTGCACAATCCCACCTTCTCCTCCCACCTGCATCCTTTGACCATTTTGTTCTTCAGCCCTGCTTCTCCTTCCCTTCTCCTCCTGCCCCCACGCCCAGCACCCACTGCCGCCTCCCTCTTCCCCCCCAAACCCACAGCATCCCACCGCAGGGGCAGCCATGGAGCTGGGCCAGCTCGGCCTGGGGCAGCGCTGGGCTCTCGGCCGCTCCCGCCCGCACTCGCTCCCCACTGCAGCCGCTCCCGCCACCACAGCGCGGGGGGGCCCGGCCTTGGCGCTCCCCCCTCCCACCTCCCCAAATTCCCCCAGCGGGGGGCGCTGCGGCCCGGGGCGGGCGCACGTGGGGTCCGGGTGGGGAGCGCTGGGAGCTGCGGCTCTGCCTGGCAACTGGTGAGTCATCAGCCCCGCAACCTCTCATTGGCTCAGCCCTGCCCGAGGGGCGGGGCTGCAGCAAGGGGGACACCCTGCTCCAGGGGGGATGTCCCGCAAACCGGGGACCCCCAGGGAAGGAAGAAGAGGAAAGTGTCTTTACAAACAGATGCTGCCAATCTGCGCGGAGACAGGGCCAGGCACTTGGACATAAGGAAGGGACACAAGAAGCCATCAGTTCCAGAAAATGTTATTCACTGAGCACACAGACTGCTGCTCAGCCAAGGTCCTGCTAAATTCAGGAACTTCCAGAAGAACAACAAAGACTTAACAGAGCTGTGAATATCGTTACCTATACAGAAGTGGGGTGTACATTAAGGGGGGTATGTAGTAGGGGGATTGGGAAGTCTGTACCTCTCAAGTACTTCAGCCACTCGGGAAAGGGAGAGGGAGATGTGGCCTGGAAAATTAGAACGAAAAGGAGGCTGCATCATCCAAGAACTGGAGAGACCCCATGGGAAATGTCCCATGGCCTCTCCCTTTTTTTAAAAATGAAATTACTTTCACGGGACTTCTTTGTCTCCCTGCTGGACACAAACCTCTGGTGATGTGACATTTCCCACACACCTTGGGGCTCATCCAGAATTCCTTCCACCACCAGGGATGCTGGGCAGTGAGTGGAGCTGAAGGTGCCTCACCCAGTTTGGGTGATCGGCTCCCTTGGGTGGCGGCGGCACCGGGGATTGATTGGGGACCCGAGAGTGTCCAGGGGACAGACGAGTGACAGATCAGGGGGGCTGTGAAGAGTCGGCAGGGACAGAGCACTGAAAATCTCATCAGTGAGGACAGGGGGATCTTCAGGGAGTAAACATGGCAGGGCACCCATGCAGGGTGGAAAAGGGAAAGCCAGGAAGGGGTCCAGGCCAAAGGGATGATGATCCCAAAATATCTCTGAAGGGTCCCTTGGGAGAATGTTGAGGCACTTTGCACATTCTCCCAGAGGTAATCAAGGACATGGACACCCAGGGGGGCAATAAGGGAAGTCCAGGAGGGATTTAGACAACAGGGGATGGATGGTGTTGGAGTGCTGGGAAGGGTTAGGGTGAAGGGGAGTGTGCAGGAATAGGGTTAAGGCAAGAAGCAGCAGGAGGAATCTCTGTGGTAAGAAAAGATGATGGAAAAGAGGAAGAAGAGAAAAATACTGAGGCCTGAGACAGTTTAATGCTCAAAACCTGCCAGCTGATGCAGATCCTTTGTATCTCCCGGTTTCCAGGAAAACAAGTGCAGGTTGAAAATGTGCATCTGAATAATAGAATCAATATGATTTCAGCAGAAGCCACTTTATGGTTTACATTAAACTACAGTTACAGTTTCTAGCACTTCTGCCCACGCATCCATTATCACACTGTGTGTTTCCTATCTAGGTTTTGCATTTTTCCTAGGCATTTTCCCAGGTTTTTGTTCCCACTTTCATCCTGTTGTTGTCTTAGTGGCCTTGATGACTCCCTGACAACTCTGAAAACAAAACTGCAGGTGGCTTGTTATCTCTAAACAGTTTGGCTGGTGCATGGGAATAGCCTGTTCTACAGATGCATTGCTAGGAACAAGGAGGTCAGGATTTCAGGGGGTTTCTCTGGGCTGGGCAGCGGCAGCAGCGGGCGCAGAGCTGCGGCACCGGGAGCACGGGCTGGGGGCCTGTGGGGAGCTGCGGGGCCGGGCCGGGGCTGTGGGGCAGCCGGGGCTCAGCGCCGGGCGCTGCCTGACCCCACCACCCCCCGGGCACGGCCGGCACTGGCCCCCGGCCCCCAGGAGCCTGCGGGACGCCCCGGCCGCTGCCCGGCCCCGCCGAGCTGCCGGCCCTGCCCGCCGGGGGAGCCGCCTTTGGACACTGCGGCAGGACAGGCACCGCCTCTGGGATACGGGCTGGGCAGGGCACCGGGAGCACAAGCACCACGAGCACGAAGGAACACCTGGGAAATGGGGATTGTTCGTGCAAGGATCCAGATGTTCTTTCAAGGATTTTCTTTGGGTCACTGGTTAAACGAATGATGTTGCAGAAAGCTCAGCAGCTGTCACAGGATGAGCACCCACAGGCACTCAGGGCGGCTGCAGCAGTGGCACAAGAAGCCCCTGCAGCACTTGGGCACAAAGGCACAGCAGGGGAATGCAAGAAGGGAGGAGGAAAAGGCCAAGCTGAAGGCAAAGGCCATGGCACAGTTTCTACAGCCCCTCAGGGATCAACCCCAGCGCCCAAGGGGGCCCCAGCACCCAGGGGACGCCCTCGGCCACAAGCACCTGGCACAGGCATTGCCCTCCTCGGCAGGGGAGAGCCCACCCAAACAGCCCCGGGCAAGGAATCAGGCTTCCATCTGCAGGGCACAAGGACACTGCAAGCACACACAGCAGCACCCTCAGCACCAGCAAGGCCAGCCCTGCATGGACAGGGATTCTTAGGGCTGCCACAGCTCCCATGACACCAGGGACCCACCACACTGCAGCCCTGGAGAACATTCAGGGTGGCTCTGCATCGACAGGAGCCCTTTCCTCACAGACACAGGGGCCTCTCCAGCCACTCTCAATCTTACACCTAAGCACGGGAAATACAAAAAATGTCTTGGATTATTCAGGGGATAAGTGGGAAAGATGAGCAGCTGTGTTTTATTTAACCACTCTTAGCAGATCTGGGGGATGGCTTTGAAATGCAGGAATTTTCATTTGCTCCAAATTATGATTGTAATTTACTGGGAAGGGATTTGATGGCTAAATTGGGAATGCAAATTAATTTTGGAAAAGGTGATACAGAGGCCAGTTCTGAGGTACCTTTGTGTCAAATATCTGGCAAGGCCTGTGCTGAAGTGAACCCACAAGTGTGGGCAGACCCAGGGAAATAGGGAAAATCAGACACCCAGCCTCTCCAAATTCCTCTGAAGCAACCAGCACAAGTGGGGTCTAAAAGCAATGCCCTATTCCAAGGGAGGGAAGGAAGGCCTTACAGCCTGTGATTGAGCCCCTGGTCAAGGCAGGGCTTTTGCAGCCAGGGATCTCTCCCTACAATGCTCCTGTGCTGCCAGTCAAGAAATCAGATGGAATCCATAGAATGGGGCAGGACCTGAGAACAAGAAATGAGATTATTAAACCGAGGCACCCCACAGGCTCAGATCCTTACACCATCTGCAACCAGGTTCCCTCCTCACACTGCTGCCATTCAGCACTTGATGGAAAAGATGCTTGCTGGGGATGCCCACTCACACAGGATGGGGAACAGGATTTGGCCTTGGAGTGGCACCAAGAGGTAGAAGGGAAAATGGGAAAGACATGGACGGTCCTTCTGCAGGGATGCATGGAAGCACCAGCCTTAGTCGGGCAAGCCTTGCAGAAAATATCAAAAGAATTTACCTCACCCCAGGAACTGGGTTAATGCAGGATGTGGATGACTTGATCCAGTCAGGAGGACAAGAAGAAGTGGCAGAGGAAGACTCTGTGAAATGGCTCCATTTTCAGGCTAAAAAGCATCTTGGAGTTTTTCGAAACAAAAGTACAATTAGTGGAGAAAAAGGTGAAATATTTGGGACATGTTTTGACTGAATGTTTGTGGTGCATTGACCCAGAGAGGGTCCAGGGAAGCTCACACGTAAAGTTATTCAGGACTAAAAAGGAGCTGTGAGAATTCTGGGGATTAACAGGGAATTGCAGGACCTGGATTGAGGATTCTCTGTTCCACCCAGAACATTGCATGACTTTTTAACCCCAGACAGCCTCAAGGTTATGGTATGGACAAGAGAAAGAGAACAAAACATAAGAAAATGAAAAAACAAAATGATTGATGCCCCAGCCATGGCTCTCCCAGACTCAGAAAAGGAATTGGAATTGGATGGGAATGTTCAACAGGCCGCGACTGAGCCCGCCCTGAAGGCAAGGGAGCAGCAGCCAGGGCTCCACAGCGGGGGAAGCCCCTGTGCCTGCCCACACATCCTCGGCTGGAATTGTCTGCCTGGGCACCCTCCTTTGGCAGCTCCAGGCACTGCGGACCAATCCTTGCTGCCACTCTTGGAGCTTCAGTGGTTTCTGTGCCTGCACTGCCACACGGGCTGGGGAAGGCACCGTGACAATTCCACTCTGGGGCTCAATCACACTCACACACTGGGCTGGATGGGATTAGATTCTTTATACTTTAAAGTACTTTAAAAGTATTATTTATACTTTAAAATACTTTAAAGGTATTTTTTATTTTATTTCTCTACTCAGGTTTGGTTTGCCTTTAGCCCTGGGGAAGGAATTTTAAAGGGTTTTTTAAGGGATATTACGCCACTCAACAGAGATGAGTTTAACATCTCAACAGACTGGGAAGAGCCCAAAAGATCCCCACAAAGATAACGACCATCAACAAAACATCAACGCCCATCAGCAAACAGCAACCAACACCTACCCCAGACACTGCCCCTGGAAGAGCTGGAGACACCTGGTCTGGAAAAGGCTGAGAAGGAAATCCGGGAGTGCCGACCTAATTAACATCAGAGGCAAAGAAATCCGACCTAATTAACATCAGAGGCAAAGAAATCCAGCTCCAATAGAAAATCAAATACTAAGAATTTAGAAACTTGGAAGCAATGAACATTAAACCAATGGATTTCTATGGGTTCAGACTGTATAAAGTTTAGGAAAAATCGAGTAAAACTCAGGTGTCATTGTTATAAATGCATAGTATATAGTTGGCTTTTCGCAAATATTAAAATGAATATTGTATGTAGAATGTAAGAAGCTTGTACTGTATTCTCTTTGTTAATAGAATTTAGAAATGTGATGGTATCTCATTGTGAGAACATTGGGGTCTATTGTTTAAAGATTGCTTCTGTTATCAGTATCTTGCCGAAATGAAACTGACCAGAACCCCAGGAGAAGAATTTATGGACCTGTGTTATCAGATGGAATGGAGAGGAGTCTGCTGGATGGAGTGGGGAGGGGGAGTAGGGACTAAAACAAAGAGATTCTCACTCCAAAGGAATGTTTGAATCATGCAAGTGAATTTTTATTATGCATCAGGCAGATGTTTTTAAGGGGAAAACTTTTGTTAAAAGGTGTGCTGCTGGCTGGGTCTGTGCCAGGCACCCTCGGCTGAGAAAATGTATTTTGATTTTATCTCTCCTAATTGTCTATTTTCTTAATTTTTTTTTAAACTACTAAATTTTTCCAAAAAGGTGAACCTCGTTTTTCACATCATGGAATGATTTTCTCTGCACACATGGGCTATGTGTGGATGAAATTATTTCTGTTGCAAACCCTCGCCAAAATCAAGTAATGCCTTGATTTTTACACTAAATATATTATTGGAGAGTTTTTGTTTTTCCTGCAGTTTCAGTAACACGATTACACAATTGTAATAAATTCTCGTAATACTCCTACTTTTATACTGTCAGTTCGGCTTGGGTCAGGGGTGTGAGAATCAATTTTAGTCCTAGGAAAAAAGTAGAAAAAACTCCATTGCTATGGAATGTTTTTGTGTATGTTTGTGTGTGGCTCTCAGTGATCACAAAATTTTTGTGTGAGTTTTTAGATGTTCATTTTTAGGTTGCATTTTGCAAAACCAGAAGAGCTTTCAAGGTGACCCTTTCACGCATATACAGTTATTAGTATATTGTTAGTAAGAAAACAAAAACAAAGCAGATTGTGGGGGAGCCACATGAGAGTCATTCAATGGCTGCCCCTTGGAAAAAAACTTCATTCCAGGCACCCAGGAGAGGAGCTTTAGAAATGCAAATTAACACCCCTGGGGAAAAGGGTGGACAATGCACCAGGGGCTTCTTGCCTGGGGAGGAATTGGGCTGATTCCCTCTGCCCCTCACCCCAAGCTCTGCCTGCTGGCACTGATGGAATTGGCACAGCCAAAGGCAGAGCCCACACTGAGGATATCTGACTGTGCAACAGAAATTGGTTCAGCTGCAAAGGGAAACAGCAAATGGAGAACGTTGGGAAAACTTCACTAAAAGAACTGGGGGGGAATCATCCCTCTCCCCACTCCAACATGTGCTGTCACTGTCTGTGTCACACACGGAGCATTGGAACACTGGGGGGGTTTTGCTACCACAAGTTCAGAGCAATCAGTGGGGAATCCAAGGATGTGATGATTGAATCAGAGAAAAGAGATCAATTGATGCAGCCCTGGCTGGAGGGAGAGCCCAAAAATGGGGAAAAGATGAACGGCCACCAGAACAAATCCTGCAACACCATGGACCAGCCCCTGGGAACCCGAACGAATTCATAGCAGGAGCCAGAGAACCCAGTGATCATTTCAATGGCAGAATTAGATTACAAGATGTCCTCGAAATAATAACCAACCAGACAGATCCAGCTCCTGAGTCTGGACAAACAATCCACTCAAATGAAGAACACAACATTTCACCATGGGATGGGATCAGATTATCTATGAGCAGAAGGAGGAGGACAGTGGGGAAAATTAAATGACTCAAGATCCTGCTTGCAAATAGATGACAACCGAAAAGTGGTGAAACAGATAACAAAGGAAATAAGAAAGCAGCTCATGTTCCAGTCCAAACGGGGAAAGGATGGGAATGGGACACGGTTTGGTGGTTCCCTGGCACACCATGGGTTAAACGAATGCTCTTTCTCCTCTGATGTGCTACAGCAACTCTCATCTTTGGACCATGCACGACACCTTGCTGAGTGCAGCTCATTCAGCAGCTGAGCAAGGGGATGCAGGTGGCAGCCAGGCCTCCTGATCCACAAACGGCTACAAAAGGACAGGGAATTGTTAAAAATGACCCTGTAACATTGGCTTTCATGTTTGTGTATTAGTCTTTATATGTGGTTATTGATTGTAAGTATAGCACAATTTATAATCCCATTTAGCTGCTTGCTAATGTAACCTAATTTCTCATTTTCAGTATGCACCGTATGGCCCATGGAAACAGTAGTGTGATGAGTATATTATGTTGATGTATACACCTTAGAGCTTATAGAACTAATAATGTGATGAATGTATTGTACTGTAAGCCGTAGGAAAATAGAAAATGTTAAAATACTTCTGTGTAACCCAGAGAACTGTATAAAGCAATGAGGTTGGTTCCCACATCTGCTGACTGACCTCTCCAAGTGATAAGGGTGACACAAACCAGAGCACCAGAGATGAATTAGAGAAGAATTTGTTAACTGTTCGGTATCGGGGAAGTGTGAAACAACAGGATGAAGCCACCAGGAGGAATAAAATATATTGACCTGATCTGCAGGATGCTTTGTAGATAAGCCAGAGCAGAAAACTAAAACCAAGAAAAGTTTCTAGAATATCAAAAGCTACCAAGAATGTTTGAATAATGCATAAAACTCATAATTATATAGGTACCTTAGTAAAATAACAGTATTTAGATAACAGTGTCTTAATGGACCAGCATGTTTGTTGGCTGATAGCCAGGAACACCCCAGCGTGGACATTGTCCTGTTTTTTCCTTTATTGAATTTTGAAAAATATTCTAAGATGGAATTTTCGTTTATCTCAGAATTTAAGTGGCTGATAATAATCCCGAACCAATGTAGACCAAGAAGAAAAAAGAGTCAAGGAGGGAATCTGCTTGGAGATAGGGCCAGGGACTTGGTGATAAGGAAGTAACATGAGAAAACACCAGTTTTAGAAAATGTTACTGATTGACATGGACTGCTGCTCAGCCAAGGTCCTGCTAAATTCATGAACATGGAGAAGAAGAACAAAGACTGAACAGAGCCATGAATATCGGATGTTACACAAAAGGGGGGTGCATATTAACGAGGACATGCAGCAGGCGGATCGGGAAGCCTGAACTTTCCAAGGACTTTTGCCACTGGGCAAAGGGACAGGGAGATGCAGAAGGGAAAATCAGGAGAAAAAGGAGGCTGCGAACTACAACCATTGGAGAGACCGCACGGCAAATGCCGCATGGCCTCTCCCTTTGCTCATCAATAAAGTCACTTTGACAGGACTCCTCGCTCTCCGCTGGGGACACAAACCTCTGGCGACGCCAATTTTCCCGACCAGGCCCGGCCACAGGGCAGCCACCTCCGTCCTACCCACAGCAACCGGGACGAGCCAGCGCTGCTCCGGCCCCGGCTCCTGCCCAGGCCCCAGCGGGAAGGAGACCGCGGGCAGCCGCTCCCGCAGCGCCCTCAGCCCACGGCCAACACGGCGCCCACACGGCACAAGGAACCCGCCAGAGCAGAGCCCCCTGCCGCCCCCTCCGCCCGCACACAGCCCCGAGCCCCGGCACAACCCAGCGCGGCTCCCACCTGCGCTGGAGCCGCCTCCGAGCTCCGCCGCCGCTGCCGCCGCTCCCACAATGGCGCCTCTGCCACCAGCGCCCGGAGGGCGGGACGCCGGCTTCTCCCCGCTCCGCCCAATCAGCGCGCAGCGAGAACGAGGAGTGACGGCAGAATCAGCCAATGGCGGCGAGTGGCGGGCTCTGCACAGGGCACGGCCCCGCCTCCCTTTCCCTGCACTCCGGCATCGCTCGGAAACCTCGGCTGAGGAGCGGCCCCGGCGCTGGGCCCGGCCCGGGCAGGAGGCCAAGGAGCCGCTGCTGCCCTGAACCGCCGGGAGCTCGGGGGGAGCGGGACCTGAGGGCGCTGGGAGCTGCGCCTGAGGCCGGGATGGAGCGGGGCAGGAGCAGGCTCCTGCAGCCCCGGCAGGAGCCCAGGCAGGAGCAGGGGATGCCTGAGAGAGGCCCCGAGCCCGTGGGAAGCCCCTGCAGAGCCGTGGAAGCGGCTCCGGGCGGGACTTGTGAGGCCGCGGGGATCCCCGCTGGAGCAGCCTGTTCCTGAGGGGCTGTGTCCCGTGAGAGGGGCCCCAGGCTGGAGCAGGACAAGGGGATTGCTGTCTTCGAGGGGGAAGCAGTGACAGGACCTGACTGTGATCCCCATCCCCTGTGCCTCTGGGTGGGGACCGGGCAGGGAATGGAGGATAAAGTTAAGCCCGGGAAGGAGGGAGAGATAGGGGGGAAGGTATTTTCATAGGAATTATTTTCTTTCTCATTCTCTTGATCTGATTATTTTCATAATAAATTCAATTAATTTCCCGAAGTCAATTGTGTTTTGCCCATGACCAGTGATTGAACTCTCCCCATCCTTACCCAGACCCTCGAGCCTTTCCTTGTGTGTTCTGTTCCCTGCCAAGGGTGAGGAGGGAAGTGCCAGAGAGGTTTTGGCCTCTTTCCAGCATCCCCTGGAATCTATCCAGGCCAAATTTATCTGGTATTAAATGCCTATTATTGGTTACTTATCTGTTATTAAATACCTATTATCAGTAGATATTCAGAACAGACTCGACAAGGTAAAGGCCTTGTCAAGCCTCTAAAGGAGGGAAATGATGCCTTCAGTTTGAGCTTTTATATTTGCCACATTCTGCACTGCATTGGTGTGTGACTCTGAATTTCATACAGAGTGTGAGCAAGTTCTCCTCACAGCTCAGTCAGACAAAACGATTCCTTCCCCAGCCCCAGAACCAAGGGCAGCGCTGCAGCTTTGGGCCCAAAAAGTGCAAACAGCAGCGGATTGAGGAGAGCGACCTGGGAGGGTGGGACTGCATCACCTGAAGTGTAATTGGGCAATTGACCCCAGTATGGAAATGGACCAAATCTTATAAAAGGGTGAAATTCGTGATTGGGATCCATCCTGGGTGCATTTTGGTCCATCCTGGGTCCGTTTTGGTCCATCCTGTGTGCATTTTGCTCCATCCTGGGTCCATTTTGGTCCATCCTGGGTGCAGCCCTGGCTGGGCTCTGGTGCTGCCCCAGGTGAATCCTTTGAACCCTTTCCATAAATCCCTGGTTTGTTCATTTCACTCTGTCCAGCCTCTGTTCCAGGAGCCTCTCCAGGCACCAGCTCCACTCAAGGGGGTGCGGGTGTGGATTTTGGGGGGTCCCGGTGCCCCCCGGGGCGGGGTCAGTGCTCAGCAGCGGGGCCGTGATCGGGGGTGGCGGGGGCTGCCCGGGACCCCCCCGGCCCCCAAATCACACCCGGGTGTGAAAAACAAAGCTCACTCTTTGAAATGGTTACAAGTTTAATCAGGGATAAAAAAGGGACAATCTCCAGCGCTGGGGTGTTTAAAACAATGTTCTCTGTGCACCGCTCCATTGCTGGGGCACATCCATATTCATGAGTTTGGACATCATCCAAACATTCCTGGGAGTTTTGGATGTTCCAGGAACTCTCTTGTTTGGTTCCAACCTCTGACTTGCCTGCAGGACATCCTGTACATCACATCCGTGTATTTTATTTCTTCCCCTGGTCCCGCCCTGTTGTTCCACACTCTCTGGTAAATTAATAAATTCTTCTTTGGTGCTCTGGTTTCTGTCACTGTTTTCACACTGCCCGCAGATGTGGGACATGACAGAATTGTTTTACACCATTCCCTGAGTCGGTTATAATGTAAAAGTTAGTTATATAGTTATAATATAAAAAATTAGTTATAATAAAAAAGTTAGTTATAATAATTACAATATAAAAGTTAGTTGTAAGAGTTATAATTAAAAAGTTAGTTATAATAGTTATAATATAAAAGTATAATAGTTAAATAATAGAAAAGTTTATAATAGTTATAACAGCATTTTTGCATTGCACAGTCTCTATTTTAATATTTTTCTAAGGCCTACAATATAACATCGATTATAACATAATATAATTTTATATAAATAATTATATAAATTATTATAAATAATTTATATTATTAGATTATAATATTATTATAATCGAATATAATTAGATTATTATATTATCAGCTTAAGGATTGTAAATATATAACCTAATATAATATCAATTTATTACGCTGCCATTTATAGTATACAGTGCACACTCAAACTGATAGATTATGTTATACCAAAAAGCAGCTGAAAGGAATTATAAATTGCCCTGTATCAAAATCGTTGTGATCAATAACAACGTGCAAAAGCCGATACATGAATGTGAAAGCCAATATTGTATTGTCACTTATGTTGTCATTTATATTGTCATTTATAACCTGGATCTGCTGCCTCTCCTGCAAGGCACTGAGGGGGCTCATTCACCCACTGCCCCCACGTGTCCCTGCGTGTCCTCAGAGTGTCCCCAGTGATGTCAGCCCAGGAATTCCTACCAGGATTTGGGACAGGTTCAATGAAAATTCCCAGATAATTCCCCAAATTTGTGTCTCAAATCCCACGCGGTGAGGGGGAGGGGACAAGTGTCACCAACAATGTTCTTGATGATGTCACTGCCCCGATGATGTCACAGTGGTGACATCACTGTCCTCCAGCAGCCTCGGGATGTCCTCGATGGCTTTTTGGCACCGCTCGGCCACCGTGGGGCCACTGGGGCAAACAGGGCCACCGGGGAGGCGGCTGAGGAGGAGCCTGCGGATGTCCCCAAGTGCCCCCAGCAGGTGACACGTGGTCAGGGGGGTGCTGGCCTCCCACACCCCCTTGGCCTTGGCCACTGCGGCCACCAAGGCCTCAAGGACATCGGCGGATGCCTCCTTTGTGCCCTCCAGGGCGGCCTCGATGTCCCTGAGCGGGCGCTGCAGCTCCCAGGGGAGCGTCCTGGCTTTGTCACACGCGTCCATCAAGCGCCCCAGCAGCTCTTGGGCCTCCTCCATCTGCTGTCTCCTCGTGGCCACCCCCGCCTGCCTGGTGGCCACCACGGCCTCTTCTGTGGCATTGGTGGCCGCCGCCACCTGGGCATCGTGTGTGGCCACCACCGAGGGCACCTCGTCCTTGGCCAGGGCCACCGGCGGCTGCCGGGCTGCGGCCACCAGGTTGTCCCCAGCTGTCCCCCAGCCGGTGGCCGGGTCCTGCAGCTTCCTGGCCCGGGCAGCAGCAGCTGCCTCAGCGATGGCCTCGTCCTCACAGACCTCGAGGAGATTGCTGCCCTCCTCAAACAGCCAGGACCACCTGCTCTCGAGCACATCCGCCGACTCCCGCCAGGCTCTGACCCCGGCTGTCACATCAGCCCAGGTGGCACCCGGGGTTGTCTCGAGGGCAGCCAGGGCCTGGCCCAGGGAGGTGACAGAGCGGTGCTCCAGAATGTCCCGGAAGATCCGGGTGAATCTCCTCAGGCCTTTGTGCAGGGACAGGGACAGGGGCAGCTGCACTCCCCTGCGTGGGGGGGTCACGATGGCCACCAGCTCACCCAGGGTGGCCACCATGTCCACTAGAGCCTCCAGCAGAAACAGGGACAGATGGGGAGGGGACAGGGGAGGTGGCGGGGACCTCGTGGCATTTGTGGCCTCCTGGGGTGGCTCCTGTGCCCTCCCCAGGGTCACCATTGTCCTCTTCCTGGAGGGTGCAGCTGTCCCCTCTGTACCTTTTCGACCCCCTCACCCCCTCTGCCACCCCCACCACTGCCTGCTGTCCCCCTCTGTCCCATCCTGCCACCTCCCACTGTTCCCTCACAGTCCCCTCCACCCCCCATCACCTCCTCCCTTGCTCCCACGCCCTCCTTTCCCCTTGGCGACCCCCTGTTCCCTTCTGCCACCCACCGTGTCCCTGTCCCCTCCCGCCACCCTGTGCCGGTATTGTCGCACCTCGCGGGCCTCCATGACCGCTGGGGAAACGGAGGGGACACCTTGGGGACACTCTGGGGACACTCCGGGACACTCCGGTGGGTGAACAGGACCCGGTGACAGTCGCGGACACTCGGGAATGCGGCGCGGCCGGCGGGAAACAGGAAAGGGTGACTTCACCGCCCCAGCCCCGCCCCCCCGCCCTCGGGGCCACCGCGAGGTCCCCAATGTCCCCCTGAGTTTCCCCAAGAGGCCTCGATGTCCCCCTCATGTCCCCAGTTAGGCCCAAGTGCCCCCTGATGTCCTGTTGGGGAACGCTGGGGACACACCGAGGTCCTGTTGGGGACCCTGCGGGGACATCCCACGCCTCATTCATTGCCCCCCACGCCCCGCCCACCTTCGTTTCCGTTCAGGCCCCGCCCACTTTCGTTTCCTTTCAGGCCCCGCCCCTTCCCACACCCTCACACCCGTGTCCTTAGAAAACCCCGCCCCCTCCCCGCCCCACCGCTCCCCATTGGCAGGAGGGCACGGCCCCGCCCATCGATGGGCGTGGCTACCAGACCGATCGGCGTTCATTGAACCCACGATCAATGGGTTCTCTGGCTCCTGCTGTGAATTCGTTCGGGTTCCCAGGGGCTGGTCCATGGTGTTGGACAGTTCTTTACTGTTCTCACTGTAATTGGCTCAGTGCCAGCACAGAGGCATTGATTGGGTTTGGAAAGTGTAAGTCAAAGCCTGGTGCTGATTTCATTGGGCTAAGGGCCAAACAGCCCACCCGAACCATCAAGTACTAAAAGAGGCAGCACAAAGGAACCAAGGAGCCTTTTAGGGTGTCTTAGCAAGGTGCCAGAAGCTTCTCAGGCACCTGTGCTTGGCTTTTCTTTTATTTCTGTAAGTTTATTATTTTGCATTTATTAAACCTTTTGCTTTTACAAAACACACCTGAAGAGCCGTCTCGCTAATTATTTAAGCCATCTCTCTGTCTTTGTCCTTGTCCTAAAGGTTCTGGCTATCAGGCCCAATCCCAGCTGGTGGGAAACGAGGGATTTTTGGACCTTGTGAACCTCATGACAACCAGAATCTTCAGTAAAATGGAACAAAGGTACCAACATGTTGTGCTGGCCAACTTCTCCAGAAGGATCTGGTGGGTTTGGCTCAGTGAAGGTACCAAAAGAAACAGCCACGTTTTCCAATGTCCTCAACAAGTTGGCTGTGGAGCCTCCGAAATGCAGGAATTTGTCCAGCAATCCAGGCTGAGCACTTTGGGAAACACAGACTGAACTAACTGCTCGGAAAACAGCTTCCAAGTCTCTCTGAAGCTTTCCCCTGAAATGACAGCTCCAACTTTTTAATGGCACCCAAAGTATTTTCAGCCTGGTTTCCTGAGGAAATGAGCCTTATACACCAGCAGTGCCTGCCCGGCTGTTTCCTTTCCCCATCTCCTGTGATTTCTAAATCTTATAACCCATTTCAATAAAATCTGATGGAAGGACACATTTATCTCCAAGATACAAGTTTGGGGAAATAGGGAACTAGTCAGATGAAAGATATTATTAAAGCTTTTACCCGGAGAAAGGCAGCATGGTGAATTCAACTTTTTTTAAGCATCAGAAAATCTAGCATGAGTTTGCTCTCGAGACACAGGCACAGGGATCCAGGAATCATTATTTCTGCTGCTCATGGAAGTAGCTGTGTGTGTTTTTTATATGTATGAAATCAACACTAGAATATTTGCCTGGATAAACTAATTGAAATTGCTTGTTGGATGAGTTCACCAGCTATAAAACCCTGCAGTTACAAGGTATAATTACAGCAGCTTTTATTTCCCTCAACAAAAAAGTCTTCATTAAAACAGAGTTAAGGTTGTAAACAGATCATTGATTTATAACAACATTATCAGATGGGTTCCGGTTATTAAAAGAGCACACACCGAAGAGACAGGAAACCAAGTAGTGAAGGTTAAAACCAACTGAAATTTGGAAAGCTGAGTTTCATAAATGTCCCAGCCCCAGCCTGATCAGTCGCAGGGATACTGCAGCAAGGAGACCTGGAGAGATCTGCATTATGGATGGGCTGGTGGGAGGCCCAGCAATGCCAGAGATGCTCCCGGAGCAGGCACGGACACGGAGCTTCCCCAGGGACCTCTGGAGATCTGGAGCTGCCGAGATCTGCTCTAGGGAAGGGTGCCCCTGCTCGTGACAGGGGGTTGGAGCAAGATGGGCTTTAAGGTCCCTTCCAACCCAAGCCAGTCTGGGATTCTCTGACTCAGCCCACTGAACACCCCAGAGACCCCAGGAGGCTGAGCCCCACCCTGGATGACCCCTCCTGAATCACAGAATCACAGAATCAGAATTTCTAGGTTGGAAGAGACCTTCAAGATCATCGAGTCCAACCCATGCCTTAACACCTCAACTGGATCATGGCACCGAGTGCCACATCCAGTCTTGTTTTAAACACATCCAGGGATGGTGACTCCACCACCTCCCCGGGCAGGCCATTCCAGTACTTTATCACTCTTTCCATGAAAAACATTTTCCTAATATCCAGCCTATATTTCCCTTGACGCAGTTTGAGACTGTGTCCTCTTGTTCTGTCAGTGCTGCCTGGAGAAAGAGACCAAGCCCAGCTGACTACAATCCCCCTTCAGGAAATTGTAGGGAGTGATAAGGTCACCTCTGAGTCTCCTTTTCTCCTGAGACCTTTTTGTGCTGCCTCTCATCTCACACGGATCATACCCCAAGGCACTGAACCCAGAGGGGTCTGCCCAGCTATCCCAGCCCCACCTGGAACCCTCGGGGTGCCCAGGTGTGCCCCAGAGCAGTGACAGCCACGGGGACCACACCAGGGGATGCCCAGCAAAGCCACTGAAGGAAAAGCTCATTTAAACTCTGCCTTCGGAGAGCCAAGACCAACAGCACCACGGAATCACGGTGAGGAGGATCAGGATGGGATTTCAGCCAGGATCTCAGGACCTGGCACATCCCTGTGCTGCTCCATTCAGGCAAAGATCTCCTCCGGGCAGCAGAGCAGAGCTAACAGCAAATGAGGGTGAGCACACACAGAAGGGGAATCACAGAAATTCAGAAAAAATTGGGGTTTTCAGCTGTTTGCTTTCCCTCAGCCTTGGGTTTGCATTCCTTTTATCCCTTACTTTTATGGGAAGTACAGAGGATTAGCTGTCTCTCAGTAGCTCCTGAAGGAGCCAAGAGCTGGAGTGATGGACCCAGCAGGGAAGGACAAACATCCCACATGTCTCCAGCTCCAAGAAAATCTGTGATTTTGTGTCTTGCCATAAAGCAGGACACAGGCACAACCAATTCCCTCATGGCCATGGCTCGAGGCCTCCTTCTTCCCTTGAAACCTGCCCCAGGTTTGCTTTCAGCACATCAAGTGGAGAGAGAGAGAGAGAAATACAATTGTGGAAAACCTTTTAAAGCCTGCACATCTCTCCCTTGATAGCACATTGTTAAAAGGGATGTTATTGCGAGGGGACACTGTGAATCCATACAGTCAATGCTCCAGAACTTTAGTGGCAAAACAACTCAATAGCCTCAATTGACTGCATGAAATTCTATCGTTTTACCACTAGAAAGAAAGGAGGCAGGAGGAAAAAGAAATAAATAAGAGACTACATTGCATTTGTCTTTCGTTAACTCCCTAGGTGAGAGCATCTCAATCCCTGTCCTTAGCACAATGTGAGCCAACTCCTAAGTGGCTCCAATAAAAAAAAAATAAAAAAGCCAAATACATCCCAAATGCACTCCCACACTCCAGAGCTGCTCTCCTGACTACCCCAAAAAGAACAGCCTCGGCAGCATAAAGACACAGCATCAGCCTCAGGCAGCTGCCTTGATTACCACCCTCCCTCTGATGAAGATGATGCGGGATATGATTAAAGATGCTCTGGAAAGACACACAAGGAACAGAGGAGAACTTTTTGCCTCCTTTCCCCAGCTAGGTCATTGGTGTTCCTCCTCAGCAGCTGATTTCTTATTCCAAATTTGTCCAGACCCTGCTCTTCTTCATCAGCTGAAGAGCTCCGAGACCACCGGCGCCTTGATTGTTCCTCTCCTGCTGATTGGGCTTTGTGGCTCTTGGGAAGCTCTGCCTGATGGCAGGAATCTGTCTGCACCCTCCACCAACTCCTTAAAGGGCCTCCAAGGCATCGTGGAGGGTTCAGAGCATCACAAAGAACCAGCAAGTATTACTTTTGTAAAGCAAAACCCCTGCTTAGCTTCTCTTGGCCCCCTTTTTCTCATGCTGTGCACCCAGGAATTCAGCTGCCTTCCCCACAGCCTCTCGGAAAGACGCCAATGACCCCGAGCTGCCCTGGGTCCATCCCCACGAGGGAGAGAAAAGATGCTTTTATTTTGGGTAGAACAATCCAGCAGGCAGGTCAGGGGGCTGAGAGAGCAGGCCTGGCTCCCTCCCCGCACTGCAGTGTGACTTTGGGAAGCCATCGCACTCCGCCGGGTCCCCTCCCATTTCCCTTCCCTGCCACCTGACACACGGGCTGTTCCTTGTCCCCCGTCCAAGCCCCGGCCGCCGCAGCGCTCCCTGCAAATGCTCATGAGCGCTGCCACTGCAACCTGGACGTGCGGGGCTGAACATCTGCGCCTCCACAGAAACCTCTGGATGAGGGCTGCAGGGATGGAACGGCACAGCCAGCAGGGCTTTGCCTCAGTCCCAAACCATCCTCTGCACTCGGAGCTGCCCGCCCCGAAATTCTCTCTCCATTCCATCCGTGTCAGCCCATATTCCACCGAGGCAGAGCACGGGATGAGCACACGGATGCCAGGAGGGACTGTGCCGACTTGTGCAGCCTCCTCTGTGCAAGGCAGCACCTGCCGGGATGTCCCATCACAGCCAATTGATATTCTACTGAGCATCTTTGGAAAAATAATCTGCAAACAAGACGCTGCAGGCTATAAAATCCCTCCCTCTCCTTGGCTTTAGTTCGCAGCTTAATAAAAGCAGAACACAAGGTAGCCGAGGAAAGCGCCGCACTTTGCCCAGCCACATCATCCCTTTGTGTATTATTAATCGGTCTCAATTGTACCACGGTTTCCTGGGGTGGGAAGGAGAAGGGGGCTCCGGTTGTGGAGGAGACTTGTCTTTTTCCCTTTCAAGATTAGCTACTGAAAGTCTCACTTAACAGAGCAGTGGAGAAAGAGAGTGGCACTTACACCTCTGGCTCCCCACGACGTTCGCGGTGAGGATCGGTAGGAAAAATAATTTGGGGTTTGTCTCTGCTGAAGGACACAGATGTGGCACTGAAATGGAGACGTTTCAGCCAAATCGTGGAAAAAAACATTGTTGGGAAAACGGGGGAAACACCAATTTGTGAGAGCGGAATGGGGCCTAAGTGGCACGCTGGTATTTTACAGCAGGTGTCTCTCTCACCCAAAGCTTTCCAACTCTCCCTTGCTTCATGAAATTATGGAATTCAGTTTGGAAACGTCCTCTAAGATCTTTCTAGGTCCCCAAAGGGTTTGCAACAGCTCAGTGCAGGGGTCTCCTCCCTGATCACAACACATCAGACAGGAACATTAATTCTGAGGTCTGCAGCCTGTTCCCAGACCTGCACCTGGGTTTGGTTTCAGGCACAGGCAGAATCCTCTCCAAATGCTCCCAGGATGGAATCAGCAGCTCCCTGGATGCTGCAGAGTGTATTGGAGAGCGGCTCTGAGATGCTGAGTGCTCCCATCTGTGGATTTTATGTATCACCTGGATGAAGAAGGGTTTCAAGGTGGGGAAGAAAGGCACGGAGCATCCATCAGAACACCAGGAGCAGCACAGGCAGGAGACCAAGAGGCTGCTGCAGATGCTTCCGATAATTTTTCCACTCCTGCTAAAAAAGTACAATACATTGTCTGTTTGGGAGCAGTTTAAGTTGGTTCGTTTCACACAGTAAATTAACTTGATTTTTTTAAAAGGGGTTTTTTATTTGGTGTCAAGCCCCAGCTGTTATCCCAAACCCTGTGCCCTGGGACTCCAGCTATTAAACCTTCTCCATGGATACGGAGCTGGAAGTGCTGCTGGGGCAGCGGGTTTGGTGACACTCAGAAATAAATGGCTCAGTGATTTCTAAACATCTGCAATGCAGGCTTGTTTCCATGACAATAGCAGCTAACTTCAGTCCAAGCCATCCAAAAGAAATAGGATGGAAAGCTGTCCAGCAGAGACTGAGAAGTGACAGCTCAGCCGTTGGGACCAGACCCCCACGAGCAGGTTCCCCCTCAGCTCTACTGCCCATGCCCAGAGAAACCCTTGCATTTTGGGGGCTTCCCTAAAAACAGCAGCAATGCCTTGGTGGTGATGAGCCTGCAGCCCTTTCCATGCCAGATCCCTGCAACACCTGCTCCCCCCAGCAAAGCCAGGTCCAGTTTGGAGAGCCAGGAGCAGAGCAGGAGCATTCCTGAGCCTCCAGCAGCAGCAGGGAAGAGCTCCCAGCCGTCCGCCCTCCTGTCATTCCAAGACAAGCAGCTCAGCCGGGAAAAGAAGATTTAACTGTGTTTGCTTCAAAACCCCAAAATGAGTTCCCTCCCATCTGCCAGGAGAGATTGATCTCCTAAGTCAGCCGTAAATCACCCAAAAACTCCCTTGGAGCATTTAGGCAGGGGAGGGATGAGGCTGGGAATCGTGTGCTCTCTTAGGTTCACACCCTGCAAGGACACTGCCTGCAAGTAGGTAAATTATCCAGCTTGGATAGAACAATTTCAGATAGTTAGTTAATTTTCTGATTTATTTTATCTGCAGGTAAAGATCTTTCCACCCCAAAAGGAGGATCCCATTTCTCCAATTCCTTATTCAGCCTCCTAAATAATGCTGACTCAGCATTACGATGAGGAAGAGACCCCTCTGCCATCACCGAGGTCACAGATACCCCCAGGATAAACTTTGCACCTACTTAATGTCACTTTTGGGCACTGGGCAATGTCACAGGGGGAGAGGAGACCCTTGCAACAATGCTGGAAGTAGTAAAATGCAGAAAATTCAGAAGAAATAGTGGATATCCTATATCATATGTGTTTGCAGCCCAGCCAAACCCAAGATATCCAACTGCCAGTACTTCAAAGGTACAAATGTGAGATACAGAGATACAGAGAGATAGATAGAGAGATAGAGACATATAGAATCTTTTTTTTAAACTCTCAGGCTCATTAGTCCAGTTCAAGCTGTGTTGCTCCACTAGAAAGGCTCTGATGATGCCAGTTTTATTCCCTACTGGTACCTTGGTTTTTCCTTTAATTTTTGCAAGTTAAAGGTTTCAAAGAGAACTGCTTAAAAGTCCCTTTCTCTAAATCTGTATTAACTAATTCCATGCAAACCCATGGAAGGTGCTCTCAGTATTGTTGATCGAGATGCTTGTGGCTATTTGGAATGACAGGATAAAAGAAAAACTCTTTTCTGTGAACAATCACCAAACAAATCACTCCTGAGCATATGCTCAGACAAATTAGAAGGAAAACCAGAGAGGCCCAAACAGGGCAATCGTGGTACACAAAATGCAGGAGGCAGGAATTCCCAGAGGAATGGAATGGATGCTGCTCAGCCCTGCCAAGCCCAGGAAAGGGGCAGAGGGTAACTGGGAAGGAGAGAGTCAGAGGAGGAGGAGTTTTGGGGTGAGTCCCAAACATAAAAAGGACCTGGAGCTGCTGGACAGATTGCAAAGGAGAAAACAAAGATGCTCCCAGGGCTGGAGCCCCTCTGCTCTGGAGCCAGGCTGGGAGAGCTGGGGGTGCTCACTTGGAGAGGAGAAGGCTCCAGGGAGAGCTCAGAGCCCCTGCCAGGACCTAAAGGGGCTCCAGGAGAGCTGGAGAGGGACTGGGGACAAGGCATGGAGGGACAGGACACAGAGAATGGCTTCCTGTAGTGGTGTTCTCTGCCCTCTGGCTGCTCTTGAGCCCGTCCCGGCTCCCCTGGCAGGAAACCGCACCCGCCTCGGTGGGAGCTCAGCAGGCTGGGCCAGCGAGCTCCACCCGGTGGGGCTGGAGCTACCAGGAGCCTGGCGGGGGTGAAGGCGGCCACAGCGAAAGGAGAAAGGAGGACTCCGCTGGGGTGTCACAAGAGGCTTTATTGCAGGGTCTGCACCCTCCAGAGACTGCCCCAGCAGAGCGATTTTATGTGGGGGAGAACTTTTATGTGGGGGAGGAGGTGAGGGGTGAACCAAGCAAGGAACCAATAACCGATCAGAGAGGGGTGGGCAAGGGGAAGAGGGACAGTTTTGGGAACAAACCATAATAGAAGGGAGGGATTTCCCTCCAGCCTGGCCCAATCAGGGGCTGATCTCCCCAGAACCTTCTGGAACTGGGGAGAGGCCTCGCTACGAGTGACAGGACTGGAGGGTCGGGAAACAAATGTTTGGCACATCACTGTAACTGGGAAAACAAGTGGGGTTCCACCAAATAGAGGGTGAACAGGGGGGAACGAGGAACAGTCCATTGGCAGAACATTAACAATATAATGTGAATATAACAGCTAAACCTAAAAGATGCACCACTACAGCTTCCCACAGCCAGAGGGCAGGGATGGATGGGATCTTGGGAAGGAATTGTTCTCTGGGAGGGTGGGCAGGCCCCGGCACAGGGTGTCCAGAGCAGCTGTGGCTGCCCCTGGATCCCTGGCAGTGCCCAAGGCCAGGCTGGACAGGCCTTGGAGCAGCCTGGGACAGTGGAAGGTGTCCCTGACTATGGCAGGGAGTGGAATGGGATGAGCTTTAATGTCCCTCCCAAGCCAAGCCATCCCATGACTCTGATGATTCCCTGCCTCTGACTCTGGCACACTCACATTCTGCAAACACTCCTGGGATATTCCTAAACCAGAGCCTGCTCTGCCTCTGCCCCAGCAGGAGATGTTACCAAGCTGCATCAGCACCACCACAACCAGAATTTAATCTCCCTCAGCACAAATGCAATTCCTGGCACTGCAGGAGGCCCAGATGAGGCCGATTTACAGGTGGGACATTTACAGTGAGGTGAGATGTCCCTCTAACCCAGGGATATATACAATTTGTATATTCTAACTTAATATTACTATTAATATTATTATTACGATCAATGTTTTATTTGTTCATTACTACTACTACTTCTTCTATTTCATCTTCTTTGTCTTCTTGTTATTCTTCTTATTCCTAGACGTATTATTATTTACTACTACTACTGCAGTATCTTCTTCTTCTTCTTCTAATTCTACTTAGTCTTCTTACTCTACTTATTCTTCTTAGTCTTCTTATTCTCCTTATTCCTAGGCTTATTAATATTTACTACTACTACAAATTCTACTTCTCATTCTTCTAATTCTTCCTATTCTTCTAATTCTGCTTAGTCTTCCTATTCTACTTATTCTTACTCTACTTGTTCTTCCTATTCTTCTAAATCTTCTTCTGCTTCTTCTTCTACTTATTCTTCCTATTCTACTTTTTCCATAGCTGGCCCGGTGGGTAAATTTGGCGTGGGGAGACGCTCCTGAGCCACTCCAAGCAGCCGGGGATGGCTGAGGCTGCAGGGACGTGGTGAGGCCGCGGCAGCTCTGGTGGCTCCCCCAGGCCGCCGGGCAGGCTGCGGGGCTGCGCTGGTGCCGGCAGCGGGCACGAACAATCCCGGGGCTGCGGGGCCAGGCAGGGGCAGCGGAAGAGGCTGCGCAGCGCCCGCAGCGCCCGCCTGAGGCGGGAGGGACGTTTCTGGCCCAGCTGCTGCCTGAGGGCCTGGGCTTCCACGGGGGGGAGGCCAGGCACACGGCTCCAATGGCTGCTGCTCAACCCAAGCCTCCCGAGGGATGGGCGGAGGGAGGCCGGCTCCTTCAAAACCTCCCAGGGTTCGTCCTCTGGCTTCTTCTTCAAAGAGCTCGAGGACACTCACCTCATCCCACTCGTCCTCCTCGCACCGCAGGGCCTTGACCCCGAGGCTGGGGGCGGTCACACTTTCCCAGTTGTCCAGCTCGAGGTCGTTGTCGCTGTCGTCTTCCCAGCTTGACTGCACGGACGGTCGGTTTCCGTTCCCTTTGGGCACCCCCTGGCCAAGGGAGTCTTCCCAGTCGGGCACTTTTTGGGAACTACCGACTTCTTCTTCCCCATCAGTCCGTGCTGGAGACCTGACCACTTCTCCCCGGGAAAGCCCTTGCTCCAAGCCTTCCTCCCAGTCAGAAAGCTCTTGGCAGCTCCAGGCTTCTCCTAGGGACAGCTCTTGCTCCTTGCACTCGTCCCAGCTGGAGAGCTCCTGGCTGCTGCTGCCTTCTACTTGGGATGGCTCTTGCTCATTGCGAGCTTCCCCTTGGAACACGTCCTCGGAGCGGCCGGCATCCCCTTGGAGCAGCTCGGTGATTTCCTCATCCTCACACTCACAAACTTTAGGTTCCCCAGCCAATCCTCCCTCCTCAGTCGCTTCCTCTGCCCGGACCGAACCCCTCTCTGCCTCCTCCTCCAGCTGCTCCATGAGAGCTGGGGCAAACACTGGGCTGGGTAAGGGGCCGGTGGGGCAGCTTGAGCTGGAAACAGAGGAAGAGGTGGGACCCAATTCCCTTTCTCCTGGAGCTGCTCCTTCTTCTTTTGCAGCCATGCTTTGCTCCAGGTCCCTCTGTTCCTCAGGCTGCTGGAGAGATGCATGCAACTCCAGCAAAGCCTGGAGATCCTCAGGGTTCATATAGAGGTCTGAGTCTCCGTCCCACCAGGACAATTCTTGGTATTTCTCATCGTCTGCCATTGCTTCCTTGTGCAGGCAAAGCTCTTGGCCACTAACAGCTTCCCGCTGGGAAAGCTCTTGATGCACCTCGCATCCTTTGTCCGTCTTGAGAAAGGGCCCTTCCTCCTGCTTGTTCTTCAACACGGACAGGAGTGAGCCACCCATTGCCCGCTGAGGGCCCGGTCTGCCAGGCAGCTGGGCAAGGGGCTGGGTGCCTGGGAGCTGGGCGTCACCTTCTCCTCCTCTGCCTCAGACGTCGTCCAGC
Organism: Acrocephalus scirpaceus scirpaceus; assembly: GCA_910950805.1. Classification (NCBI taxonomy): domain Eukaryota; kingdom Metazoa; phylum Chordata; class Aves; order Passeriformes; family Sylviidae; genus Acrocephalus; species Acrocephalus scirpaceus. The sequence continues at coordinate 2,054,875 of CAJVGK010000018.1, read as the reverse complement.
GCAGGGAGATCCCGAGAGCTGCTTGATTCTGCCACGGCGGCTCTGGCGGGACTGAGCACCCCAGGCCTCTGCACCCCCTGGATCCCCCTCTGGCAGGACGTGCCTCTGCCGTGTCACAAAGGCCTCTGGGTTCCACAACGTCCCGCGTCACGCAGGGCCCTGACACTGGGCGCCTGTGTCACAAAGGGCCATGCCCGCCACCCGTTCCACTGCCCAGCCCACTGGAAGCGTCATGGAGCAGCCCCTGGACTTGTGGGCTTCCAGCCCCTTCTTACCATCTGCTCATTCAAATGATCACAAATGCCTCTGCCCAAATTCGGGTGCAAAGGACGTGGCACACCCAAGCCAATAGTATGAACAGTAAATGAAGAGTAGTTAATGAATAGTAAATGAGAGAGAAGGAGACCCTGTCCTGGCAGGTGACACACGCCTGAGATGGCAACAGCACCGGCACTTCAAGGGTGGCAGGGAGATTTAGGAATCCAAATGCTTTCGCTTTCAGATAAAAATCCCACATCTTGAAAAGAAGCATCCCTAGGGATCTCACCCCAGAAACCACCCATCAATCCAAAGAACCCACACATCAATCTAAACAATCACCTCTCCAAAATGCGTATCTTTCTATGGTTTAAAGGAATATTTAGTTCAGTCTCTATAGTTTACATTTAGACAAGTCCAGTAATGTCTACTTCTTCTGTCTCTTCATCTAATAATCATAGCACTTCTACTGACTTCTTCTCATGCTGTTGCTCTAGGTCTCAAATCAGTCTCTCTTTTCCTCTCTTGCAGAGAAAAAGATTGGAGTTCTGAAAGCTTCATCTTGCTAAGAAAAGGGTTCAATCTTGCCTAGGTTCTCTCTCTCTTTCAGCTGGCTGCAGCGGCTCATAGTATCAAGTTTTTCTCAAGGCTAGGCTGGAGGAAGAAGCTGAAAAGGTCCGAGCTGGGAGCTGCCGGGCAGTCAGGGATCATAAATGCTGATCAATGCCTCCTGCCCAGCCCTTGGATGGCACAGGATGGGCTGAACTCGTGCTCGGGCTGCTCCTGAGGACCCCCGGGGACCCCCGGGACTGTCCTGGCCCCAGCCGGCTTGGGGCTGAGCTTTCAAAGTTGGCTGGATGTTAAGCTGCAGCCTCTCCCGGCAGCCGATGGGGAGAAGGCATCGGGGGGAGCAGAGGCACACCCGGTTTTTTCCAGGTCTTTTAATAACAAAAATTGGGGTGTTCCAGGGACTGTTGGAAGGTGTAATGTGTCCCTTGGCTAGTTGTTCATCTACTAGTTCTCTTAAAGCTCACAATTTCTCCTCAGGGAGGGGCCACTCATCAACCCAAACTGGATAGTCCTGCCGCCAGTGAGTTGGGGAGTCTCTAGAGTGTGCAGTTCAATGGCCCCAACTAAAAATCCCTACAGTTGATGTGGAGGGAGACACCCCATTGGGACATTGCGTCCCTGCCCCAGAGTGTAATTGGTGCTCTTACTACAAAAGGTCTGACTGTGGCCACTTTCCCATCTGGGCCCCCGATGACAACATTTCGCCTGGACCGCCAAGAGGTGGCAACTCCGCCTATTCCAGAGATGAGTCCTGCTACTGGGTCTAGTTCCCAGTCACTAGGCCATTCTGATTTCACGATCAGGGTCACGTCAGCACCTGTGTCCATCATTCCGTATCTTTTGATCTTTTCGCCCTTTGAAAATAAACTACAACGTACAATGGGCTTTTTGGTCCCCACTAACTGAGTCCAAAAAACTCTAGGATTAGGAGGAACTGAATCGGAAAAATCTTTTGGGAGTAAAAATGCTTCGGCAATTGGGACCACAGCAGGTAAAAAATATGGATAGTCTAAACACATAACTGAAATAAAAATTTCTTCACCTGGCTCACAGGTGATAACCTCTGGAATGACAGCAAGGGCTGAGGGCTTGTGTATTGGGTCTCCAATAATTAAAATGTCCCAAGGTCCATTGAGGGGCGTGCGTTTCCCTGTGGCTATTTTGTAAATGCTGTCATTTTCAAAGCTGACAGAGATGTTACTCACCAGCTCGCGGTGGGTTTCCACCTGTACCTCGGAGTAAAAGTCATCTCTGTGATCTCTGGAGGCACTTTGGTTGATGGAATCTTTGGCCCGTGTGGGAACTGGTCTTTCTCCTGCTTGTTGCTGTCGAGGCAGTTGGGGTGAGACAGCTGGGCATTTGGTGTCGGTGCACGGGGCCACTGACCCGCGGTCTGCTGGGAGTTTCCCGAATGCCACAATTTGTTTGGGTTTGCACGCAGCCAGTCATGGTTTTTTTGGTGGTCCGTAAGTCCAGGTCTGTGTGGGCATTCCGCTATGAAATGCCCAAAGTCACCGCAACAAAAACATCTCTTATTGTCTTTGGCTGCGACTACTGCAAATGCTCTTGATACACCTTGCGCAATTCCTTGCGCAACTGCTTGCACAACAGTGTTTTTGGTGGAGTTGCGCTTGACGCAGACTTCAATCATTTTCGTGGGCTCTGGATCAGGGGGCAAGGATCTTAGAATTGCTTTAGTCTCTGACTTGGCATTGATCATGGCCATTTTAACAAGCATCTCTTTCCTGGCGTCTCTACTTTCAATTTGTTTTTCCAGAGCATTTTTCAGTTTGTCTACAAATTTTATGAATGATTCATCAACTCCTTGTTTAATACAAGTGAAACTTTGTGAGGGCACGGAATCATCAGGCATCAGGAGCAGGGATGTTTTTGCAGCAATGGCGATGTCTGCCAATGCGGCTTCTGGAATATTTATTTGATCATGAGGCTTGATGTAATTTCCTTCACCTAGCAGTTGTTCTAATATTAAATTTGGCTTGTTTGGGTCATTTTGGTATGTTGAAACTAATAGGCCTAATTGTTTTTTCCAATTGCGCTCCCATAACAGATATTCTGCAGAGGATAAAAGACATCCCATAATGTTTTTGATATCATGTGGGATGAGAGTGTGCGCGGTGAAGGTCGCCTCGAGTAGATTTTTAAAATAATGAGAGCCTCTTCCGTGCTCCTTTGCTGCTTTGTACAGTTCTTTCAATTCAGGGAACTGCATGGGTTCCCAGGTGGTATGTCTCCCTGACCTCCTCCCAGTTTCTACAGTGATAGGAAAAGCCGTGATTTTATTTTCCAATTCCCAGTTCCCATCCCTCATTGCTTCCCCCCTAGTCTTGGCCCAGTGATCTCCCCACTCTTCATCGGACAGAGAGGATTCACTGCTGTCCTCAGAAGTGGAGGGGTGCCTACAGTGTACTCGGCGCTTGGTCGGGCAAGCCGGAGATGCCTAATGCTGCGTGGCTGTAGAAACCAAGATGGCTTCCTTCTGGCTGCATTCACTCCCATTTCCGGCAGAGGGCTGGCTGGGGGTGTGGCTTTTCGGGGAGGCAGGACTTGTGTCGACGGCGTGACTGGGGGCGTGACTGGAGTCGGGGTTGGCGCAGGAGGCGGGTTCCGCATGGGAGGTGTAACCTGGGGCGAGGCCAGCCCTATTGTGGGAGGGGTTATTCCCGAAGACAGGGGAGGGACTCGACATGGTTACACCAATCTGAACACAGGGAGTGGAACCAGAGGAGGAGAAACATGGAAGAGGTGGTGGTGGCATACCTTGGTGTCCATTTTGTGGGCAAAGGGCAGGAAAATTTGGACACTAGAGGGACGAAATGGCGGGGCTGGCCACGTTGCCGCCGCCATTTTGCGAACTAGGGTGCTGAACTTGGGGACCAGCGCCAAATGGCAACCTTGGGCAATAGGGTATAGGAGGAGGGTTTGAGGAAAATTCCAGACCAGTGTGGCCAGCACTGACCAGGGGAGGGGAGAAAGAGGGTCTGGGGACGTCCGGGAGACGGGAGCAACCCGGCGTGGAGTCGCGAAATCCGTCCGCTGACCCACCCTCATGCAGGGAAGAGGGTTTAGGAACACGGGGTGAGGGAAGAGGGGGAGGGGTTTTTAATGAGGATTCCCCAACATTTTTCCCCTTTTCTTTTCCCAAACTGATTCCCTCTAAAGGCTTTATAATCGATTTAAATAAAGGAAAAAATTGTGCCACCAAAAGATCCCCATTTAGTTGTATGACATTTACCTTGTTCCCCACTTTATCCCAAAAAGAATCTAAATAAATAGAACTTAACTTAGTATTCGGAAAATGCTTAAAAATCCAATGAACGAAACGCTTTAAAACTCCCTTCGAAAACTTAAATTTTGCCCCAACAAGGATATCTGCAACTTGGATAAAAAACTCCCGCTCAGAAGGGGAGAGCATTGGTTTGCTCTAGGGGTTCCCCATTCTCACTCCCACCCAGCAATTAAAATAGAACTGAAATCGAAAACTGTAGAAAAAACTCACACTTTTCTTCGCCTGATGGCGATGACTCGAATTGCTGGGGGTGGTCACCTGTGCTGGACGGCTGCCGTTTGATGGTCAGTTGCAGGTCCCGTCCGGCAGCTCTCCGGTTGCTCCTACTAGAGCGCAGGAGGGTCCCTTCGAGCGAGCGGCTGCCCAAGGTCTATGACTCTCTCTGCGGCCGAACCAGACAGAGAGAAGACTCTTCGAGGGGCTGACCAGCTGACCAGGTCAGAGGTTGTGCACCACGTTGGGCAACACTTGCCGTCGACCACCCCTGAAGCCGGGGCCCGGCGCCGGTCTTTGGGGTGCCGCGACACTTCCCCCGACAGGCTGTCCTTAAAAGGGGCACAGGCACTCCCTGTGAATTAGCTCTCTTGTGAGGTTGCCTAGGCAACTGATCCCAGGGGGTCAGCAGTGTTCAGCTCCTGGGCTGCTGCAGGTGATGCGGAGAAGAGCAGGAGTCGGGGGATGGTCTTCAGAGCTTCTTTATTGCAGGAATTCCAAGGCTCCAAAGACCCTGACGGTCTCAGAGCAGCTACTTTTATAGTGGGGTTTGAGGGCGTGGTCAAGGGAATTGTCCAATGAGGAGAAGGATTGGGGAATGAACTAATCGGGGCGAGGATCCAAAAACAACCAATGAGGGAACAGGAAAAGCAGGAAGTGTGAACATTAACCAATGAGGGCAAACTTATTAGCATAGAGGGGTGAGGTAATGATCCTTCCAGAAATTTCCCCAGGCTGAGGACCTGTTTGAGAACTTTCCCTTACAGGGAGGTCTCAGCAGGGTGCTGCACTGCCTCAAGGGTACTTTCCCTCCATGGCAGTGTCCCTGGCTCAGCCGGGGCCTCAATCTCATCTCCATCATCTTCCAACCTAGAAATTCTGATTCTGTGATTCTGTGATTCAGGAGGAGTCATCCAGGGTGGGCCTCAGCCTCCTGGGGTCTCTGGGGTGTTCAGTGGGCTGAGTCAGAGAATCCCAGACTGGCTCGGGTTGGAAGGGACCTTAAAGCCCATCTTGCTCCAACCCCTGTCACGAGCAGGGGCACCCTTCCCTAGAGCAGATCTCGGCAGCTCCAGATCTCCAGAGGTCCCTGGGGAAGCTCCGTGTCCGTGCCTGCTCCGGGAGCATCTCTGGCATTGCTGGGCCTCCCACCAGCCCATCCATAATGCAGATCTCTCCAGGTCTCCTTGCTGCAGTATCCCTGCGACTGATCAGGCTGGGGCTGGGACATTTATGAAACTCAGCTTTCCAAATTTCAGTTGGTTTTAACCTTCACTACTTGGTTTCCTGTCTCTTCGGTGTGTGCTCTTTTAATAACCGGAACCCATCTGATAATGTTATAAATCAATGATCTGCTTACAACCTTAACTCTGTTTTAATGAAGACTTTTTTGTTGAGGGAAATAAAAGCTGCTGTAATTATACCTTGTAACTGCAGGGTTTTATAGCTGGTGAACTCATCCAACAAGCAATTTCAATTAGTTTATCCAGGCAAATATTCTAGTGTTGATTTCATACATATAAAAAACACACACAGCTACTTTCATGAGCAGCAGAAATAATTATTCCTGGATCCCTGTGCCTGTGTCTCGAGAGCAAACTCGTGCTAGATTTTCTGACGCTTAAAAAAAGTTGAATTCACCATGCTGCCTTTCTCCGGGTAAAAGCTTTAATAATATCTTTCATCTGACTAGTTCCCTATTTCCCCCAAACTTGTATCTTGGAGATAAATGTGTCCTTCCGTCAGATTTTATTGAAATGGGTTATAAGATTTAGAAATCACAGGAGATGGGGAAAGGAAACAGCCGGGCAGGCACTGCCGGTGTGTAAGGCTCATTTCCTCAGGAAACCAGGCTGAAAATACTTTGGGTGCCATTAAAAAGTTGGAGCTGTCATTTCAGGGGAAAGCTTCAGAGAGACTTGGAAGCTGTTTTCCGAGCAGTTAGTTCAGTCTGTGTTTCCCAAAGTGCTCAGCCTGGATTGCTGGACAAATTCCTGCATTTCGGAGGCTCCACAGCCAACTTGTTGAGGACATTGGAAAACGTGGCTGTTTCTTTTGGTACCTTCACTGAGCCAAACCCACCAGATCCTTCTGGAGAAGTTGGCCAGCACAACATGTTGGTACCTTTGTTCCATTTTACTGAAGATTCTGGTTGTCATGAGGTTCACAAGGTCCCAAAATCCCTCGTTTCCCACCAGCTGGGATTGGGCCTGATAGCCAGAACCTTTAGGACAAGGACAAAGACAGAGAGATGGCTTAAGTAATTAGCGAGACGGCTCTTCAGGTGTGTTTTGTAAAAGCAAAAGGTTTAATAAATGCAAGATAATAAACTTACAGAAATAAAAGAAAAGCCAAGCACAGGTGCCTGAGAAGCTTGTGGCACCTTGCTAAGATACCCTAAAAGGCTCCTTGGTTCCTTTGTGCTGCCTCTTTTAGTACTTGATGGTTCGGGTGGGCTGTTTGGCCCTTAGCCCAATGAAATCAGCACCAGGCTTTGACTTACACTTTCCAAACCCAATCAGTGCCTCTGTGCTGGCACTGAGCCAATTACAGTGAGAACAGTAAAGAACTGTCCAACACCATGGACCAGCCCCTGGGAACCCGAACGAATTCACAGCAGGAGCCAGAGAACCCATTGATCGTGGGTTCAATGAACGCCGATCGGTCCGGTAGCCACGCCCATCGATGGGCGGGGCCGTGCCCTCCTGCCAATGGGGAGCAGTGGGGCGGGGAGGGGGCGGGGTTTTCTACGGACACGGGTGTGAGGGTGTGGGAAGGGGCGGGGCCTGAAAGGAAACGAAGGTGGGCGGGGCCTAAAAGGAAACGAAGGTGGGCGGGGCGTGGGGGGCAATGAATGAGGCGTGGGATGTCCCCGCAGGGTCCCCAACAGGACCTTGGTGTGTCCCCAGCGTTCCCCAACAGGACATCGGGGGCACTTGGGCCTAACTGGGGACATGAGGGGGACATCGAGGCCTCTTGGGGAAACTCAGGGGGACATTGGGGACCTCGCGGTGGCCCCGAGGGCGGGGGGGCGGGGCTGGGGCGGTGAAGTCACCCTTTCCTGTTTCCCGCCAGCCGCGCCGCATTCCCGAGTGTCCGCGACTGTCACCGGGTCCTGTTCGCCCACCGGAGTGTCCCGGAGTGTCCCCAGAGTGTCCCCAAGGTGTCCCCTCCGTTTCCCCAGCGGTCATGGAGCCCTGCGAGGTGCGACAATACCGGCACAGGGGGGCGGGAGGGGACGGGGACACGGTGGGTGGCAGAAGGGAACAGGGGGTCGCCAAGGGGAAAGGAGGGCATGGGAGCAAGGGAGGAGGTGATAGAGGGGTGGAGGGGACCGAGGGTGCTGGGCAGAGGGGAACAGGATGGGACAGAGGGGGACAGCAGGCGGTGGTAGGGGAGTGGCAGGGGGGACAGTGTGGGGTGTCAGGGGGGAGAGCAGGGTGGCAGGGGGTGGCAGAGGGGGTGAGGGGGTCAAAAAGGTACAGAGGGGACAGCTGCACCCTCCAGGAAGAGGACAATGGTGACCCTGGGGAGGGCACAGGAGCCACCCCAGGAGGCCACAAGTGCCATGAGGTCCTCGCCACCTCCCCTGTCCCCTCCCCATCTGTCCCTGTTTCTTCTGGAGGCTCTAGTGGACATAGTGGCCACCCTGGGTGAGCTGGCGGCCATCGTGACTCCCCCACGCAGGGGAGTGCAGCTGTCCCTGTCCCTGTCCCTGCACAAAGGCCTGAGGAGATTCACCCAGATCTTCCGGGACATTCTGGAGCACCGCTCTGTCACCTCCCTGGGCCAGGCCCTGGCTGCCCTCGAGACAACCCCGGGTGCCACCTGGGCTGATGTGACAGCCGGGGTCAGAGCCTGGCGGGAGTCGGCGGATGTGCTCGAGAGCAGGTGGTCCTGGCTGTTTGAGGAGGGCAGCAATCTCCTCGAGGTCTGTGAGGACGAGGCCATCGCTGAGACAGCTGCTGCTGCCCGGGCCAGGAAGCTGCAGGACCTGGCCACCGGCTGGGGGACAGCTGGGGACAACCTGGTGGCCGCAGCCCGGCAGCCGCCGGTGGCCCTGGCCAAGGACGAGGTGCCCTCGGTGGTGGCCACACACGATGCCCAGGTGGCGGCGGCCACCAATGCCACAGAAGAGGCCGTGGTGGCCACCAGGCAGGCGGGGGTGGCCACGAGGAGACAGCAGATGGAGGAGGCCCAAGAGCTGCTGGGGCGCTTGATGGACGCGTGTGACAAAGCCAGGACGCTCCCCTGGGAGCTGCAGCGCCCGCTCAGGGACATCGAGGCCGCCCTGGAGGGCACAAAGGAGGCATCCGCCGATGTCCTTGAGGCCTTGGTGGCCGCAGTGGCCAAGGCCAAGTGGGTGTGGGAGGCCAGCACCCCCCTGACCACGTGTCACCTGCTGGGGGCACTTGGGGACATCCGCAGGCTCCTCCTCAGCCGCCTCCCCGGTGGCCCTGTTTGCCCCAGTGGCCCCACGGTGGCCGAGCGGTGCCAAAAAGCCATCGAGGACATCCCGAGGCTGCTGGAGGACAGTGATGTCACCCATGTGACATCATCGGGGCAGTGACATCATCAAGAACATTGTTGGTGACACTTGTCCCCTCCCCGTCACCGTGGGGGATTTGAGACACGAATTTGGGGAATTATCTGGGAATTTTCATTGAACCTGTCCCAAATCTTGACGGGAATTCCTGGGCTGACATCACTGGGGACACTCTGAGGACACGCAGGGACACGTGGGGGCAGTGGGTGAATGAGCCCCCTCAGTGCCTTGCAGGAGAGGCAGCAGACCCAGGTTATAAATGACAATATAAATGACAATCCAAGTGACAATATAAGTGACAATACAATATTGGCTTTTGCATTCATGTATTGGCTTTTGCACGTTGTTATTGATCACAACGATTTTGATACAGAGCAATTTATAATTCCTTTCAGCTGCTTTTTGGTATAACATAATCTATCTGTTGGAAGAAAAGACTGCGGGAGACAAGTCTCAAGCTATCTTGATCAACTAGCCTCGTTTATTGTGTTCTATGTTATCACATTTATACAAGCAGTAATTAGCTCATACATATTGCAAAAGTATAGCTCATGATTGGTTATGTCTCTTATAATGCACATATTTTCTGCAGTTAGCCTTGCGGTTGCAACTTTCTCTACTTTATGTACTTTTCCCACATACAATGCATTCTTGATATATATACAAAGTATTCTTGACATCCCCTGTTGCTGTGAGACATCTGTGCTCAAGGGCAGTGTCTGCTTGCTGTGAGTCACGTAGCTATAGCTACACTTTACCCATCTTGATATTAACATGGCCTTTGCTATGCAGCCATTCATCTGCTAAACTCTCCACACTTCCCCCGTTTTCTTTTTGCGCTAACAAAGCGGTGTTCCATTTGTCGTTTACCAATTTCATCAAAGCGTTTTGCAAGCATTTAAAAAGGCAAGGTAACAATAATACTAACACAAAAATCACAACTCCCACTGTGATTAAATGCTGTAACAAAGAAGTTAGCCAGGGTCCTAAACCCAAACCTTTTAGCCAGTTATCAAGGCCAAAGCCAGTGTCTTGCCGCAAATGTGTGGTCAGTGTGTGCAAGGTGTGCAACTGTGCATGAATCGAGCTGGAGTGGTCTGATAAGTTCATACAACACATCTCTTCAAACATTTCACAACTGTACCCTTGTGCTAATAATAGGAAATCAATTGCAGCCCTATTCTGCAGCGTGGCGTGTCTTACTGAGTCTACATCTATCAATAATTGAGATAGTGCTACTGAGGTGGCATTTGTCTGTTTTGCCAACCAACAACCTAACTTGTTTAGCGTAGCCAAAGCTTGGGCTGCAGCGACACCTGGAGTAAAAAAGGATGCTAAAATTCTTTCTTCTGCTGACTAAAATGTTACTTCATCCCGACATTCTGGCTTAAAAGCATGCGTCATTCTCTTCACTCTGTGATGTTGGTTATGCATCTGGAGAATCGTAGAAGTGTTTGGTGTAAGCAATGTTAATCGACCCAATGTGCATGGTCCTCCTTCTAACTTTGAGGGAATTCCGGCCCAAGCTCGATCACCACAAATTAAAAATACTCCATAAGGCAATGCTATAGGAACATGGGATGACAGAGATATGTTGTGACTTGTATAGTTGCACCATTGAGTGTCATTTCTATAAATGGCCAATGTGGCGTTAACATTGGTCGGGTATGACAGATTGACACCTTTTCGTCTAGGTCCGGCACGATATACACTTGTCCAATTGAAATATATGCACCAATCCGCTTTTAAAGAACCCAAAATCTCAAGTTCCTGAGGCTCCAAAGAGGCTATAGGGAAATAGGGCATCACCTGATCCCATTGATCAGCATAAAGATTTGTGTCATTTGACTTACAATTATGTGCCGACTGTGGACAGGGCAGCTCATCTAAGGGCACTCCTACTAGACACGTAGAAAAGGGATTACCGGGTGAGGACAATGCTAAACATATTGATTCCTGTCCTGTTTTGTTTGCCAAGGTTATCCAGATGTTTTCTTTGGGCTGCGGGGGTATCCAATAAGTGCTAATAACACCATGACATTGCCATGCTACAAAAAACCATATTAGGCTAAACATTGTGGCCTTCATTGTTGCATTTTCTTTTTGTCTTTTTGTTTACGTCTCCTGACTGCCAATTGTTTAAACCTGAGGCAAAGCCTGTCCCAGTCCTGGGGGAGTACCGCCCACTGTCGTGGGATTTTACAGGTGCTTTCACACTGTTTCCTCAGTATCTGAGAGTTACTAATAGCCTTAGCCCTCCAGGTAAAGTGGTGGAGTTCCCAGCGGGTGTATGCTAAGGCTTGTTGTTCTGGACTCTCAAACAGCTGTATTGCCAAGGTGAACGGTAACCCAGTACTCAATTCAAGAGCTTGTTGAACAGTCTCCTGTCTCCACTTATCCCTACACTCTGGGCACCAAAGCCTCCCAACAAGTCTTATCTGATGTACCCAAATCTCCCGATTACAGCCTCCACAATATATTAACAACCAAGCACAATGATTTCTATCCCAGCAGTTTAAGCATGCATGAGGTTTTAAGTCCCTGGTACGATATGAAGCTAAGCAAGCAAGCAAGTAGGCCAGCTGTTCCGGTGTTCTTAAGTCCACCACTGATGGGCTAAAGATGGTCTGTAGAAAGGCACGATGTGGCTGGATCAACAGCTTCAGCTGCAGTCGCAGGTTCCTGACGGTCTCCACCTTGAGGCGGGCTCGCTGGTTTAACCCAGCGTGCAGGGATCCACTCGGTACCTGTGGAGGTAGAGATACCAAGGTAACCCCTACCCCAGTAAAGCACCTTAGCCGGGCCTTTCCATATTCCTGTCTTAAGGCATTTATAATTAACCCACATCTCAGGCTGTTCATCCTTTTCTGTAATGGGCCTGTCGATGCGATGAGACACGGCTGCTGGAACTTCTGATGACCCAAAAATACAAAGGTAATTTAACACAAACAGTGTTTTAGACAGCCTTTCCTGTACATCCGAAATATCTTTAAACTTCTCCAAATACCTCTTGAGTGTACCATTTGCCCTTTCCACTATTGCCTGTCCTCGAGGGTTGTGGGGTATCCCTGTCACGTGTTTAATTCCCCATTGTTCCAAAAATCTCCGGACTTTCTGACTAGTATAGGAGGGCCCATTATCCGTTTTTACTTGATTACAAACCCCCATTACAGCAAAACAGCTAGTTAAATGTCTGATTACATGAGATCCCTTTTCCCCTGGTTGGGCAGTAGCCCAAACAAAGTTACTGTATGTGTCAATAGTGACATGCAAGTATTTCAGACGACCAAAGTTAGTAACATGAGTGACATCTATCTGCCAAATGTCATTAACTGCTGTTCTTCGAGGGTTGACCCTTATACCTAAACCCACACTATTATTATGGTTTGCACAAATAGGGCAACTCCTGACAATAGATACAGCGTCTGCCTGTGAAATCTGAAATTGTTTTTGTAAGCCTTTGGCGTTCTGATGGAACATTGAGTGAGCTTCTCTAGCTAGGGCAAACTGTGACAAAGGCACCGTAACTGCAGTGGACACCAATCTATCTGCTTTTTGGTTTCCTTCTCCCAGACCAATATCCCATTTGTGACTTCTGATGTGCATAATAGAATATGGCTCAGTCCTATTTCTCAAGGCACGCCTCAGCTGTAAAAACAACTCATACAACCTCTTATTCTGAACTTCCTTAATGATGGCATCCTCGATTCTTGACACAACCCCTACTGCATAAAGTGAGTCAGATACTACATTTAAGGGTTCATCTATGTGGGTCACTGCCCATATTACAGCTAAAAGTTCCAAGGTTTGTAAACTATCCTCAGGTGTTGCTTCCAAAATTTGCTGATGCCATTCTTCTCCTTTCTTCCAGACTATAGCCGCTCTGCGTGTCTTCTTTCCCGCATCGGTGAAGGCTGTTATGGCATTGGGAATAGGCTTGTCTTTCCTCAATGGTTTGCTGATCCAGCTCCATTCACCAATCCACCGTAACATCCTGGGCGCAAGAGACCCTGTCTCTATTTGTGCTCCTGAGGCCAGCAATGCTTCGGCCAGGTCGACAGAATTTAAGAGATACCAGTCCAATGCAGCTTTTTCCATGGGCAAATTAATTGCCGCTGGTTCTAGACCGTTGATCTCCAGTACACGCATACGTCCCTTCTTAATTACTGCTGCCAGATTTTCAATTTTTGTGGTTATTGTCTTCCGTTTCTGTAAAGGCGGTGAGATCCATTCCAGTACTCTCTCCCCCGTTTCCTTTTGAGGTTGGGTAACTGCTCCTAAAAGATGCATGTCAGCGTGCCAGATAGTGAGATGTAAAGGCAATTCAGGATCCATCCGTGACACAAAACCTTTCAAAATACAGTCCGTAATGTGCTGCAAGGTTTCCAGTTGTTTTTTGGTAAGTGTCACAGGAGCACAGGGATCAGTGCCCTTTAACAAGGGCTGCAGGTGCTCCAACAGGTTGTTGGGAATGCCTGTGACAGGCTTTAACCACTGCAAGTCACCCAAGAGTTTCTGAGCCTCATGTAATGTGGTGATTGTAGTACTGATTGATAACTTCTGTGGTTTAATCCTTTGTTCAGTAATCGTCCAACCCAGATATTTCCAAGGTGCAGTCCTTTGTACTTTTTCAGGAGCAACGATGAGGGAGAATTCTGCTAATGTTGTTACAATGTCCCCTATTTGCTCATCTGTGAATGGTACCTCCTGAGAAAACAGAATATCATCCATGTAGTGATAAATGATAGTTCTGGGCATCTTCTGTCGTAGCGGTTGTAGTGCAGTGTCAACATAAAGCTGACATAGGGTGGGTGAATTACGCATTCCTTGTGGCAGAACAGTCCATTCGAACCTTTTATCAGGTTCTCCTCTGTTGATTGCAGGCAAGGTAAAAGCAAACCGTTTAGTGTCTTGTGGGTGCAAGGCAATGGTAAAAAAGCAATCCTTTAAATCAATGATAAGGATGGGCCAATTCTCTGGAAGCATAGAGGGATTAGGAAGTCCCGGTTGCAGTGCCCCCATGGGTTCCATTTGGCAATTGACAGCTCTCAAGTCGTGTAATAGCCGATATTTTCCAGATTTCTTTTTTATCACAAATATTGGAGTGTTCCAAGGGCTAGTAGACAGTTTCAAGTGTCCTTGTGCATATTGCTCCTGGACTAACTGGTGAGCTTGCTCAAGACTTTCCCGTTTTAGCGGCCATTGCTTAACCACTACAGGTTCCTCAGTAGTCCAAGTAAGTGGTAGAGGGAAAGTCCAAGCAATGGCCGTTACCCCAAAGGGTGCTCATTGGTAAGGACAAGCCTCAGCTGAGATAAAACATCCCGGCCAATCAAACATGCCACTGTAGGAGGAAGTGGAGCAATAGAAAATGATGCTGCAGCCTGCTTACCATCTATTTCCACCTTGAGTACAGGTGTGCGGTTTGCCAGTGTCATTCCACCGACCCCTGTCACCGTGATAGCAGAGGGCTGCACTGGCCAGTCCAAGGGCCACTCTCCAGGGGTGATGATGCAGGTGTCGGCCCCCGTATCCAACAATCCAATCAATGTAATGCTCCGATTCTGAAAAGAAAGTCAACATGGCCTTTTTGGACGAGTTGTCAAATCAATAGTGAGCAAGGTTAACCCTCCAGTTGAGCCAAAGGCTCCCTGCCGTCTGGGATCCTTTTTTAAGGGTATCAATCCCTTTGTCATCTGTGGAAGCGGTATTAATTGAGCTAGCCGTTGTCCTTTTGAGACTTTTACTGGGGGGTAGGGGGTGTGGACCATGATCATAATTTCCCCCTCATAGTCCAAATCTATAACACCTGATAATACAAATAGTCCCAACATGCTTGCAGACGATCGGCCTAAGAGTAGTCCCCCAACTGGTTGTCCATTTATTAAGATAGGTCCAATTAGTCCTGTGGGGATCTTTTGTGGTTGACTGGTCATAATTGTGACATCTACTGAGGCTGCCACGTCCAGGCCGAGGCTCCCACTGGTGGCTGGTTGTAATTGCTGTTGAGTCCTGATGGCATTGCAGCTGCTATTTGTGTCCCTGCGCGGCCGCTGCTCGCGCTGCTTCTCGAGTTTCCCGATTTCCTGCGGCAGGCGCTAGTGTTGTGCGTATTGGATTGGCATTTTCCACACCAGACTCCTGTCGCTCCACACTCGCGGCGAATATGTCCAAGGCCTCCGCAGCGGAAACATTTCACACGGTCACCGTTGGTTGAGCGAGGGCGGGAGTTCGCTGCAGCTGCCACTTGGAGGGGCGCAAGAGCTGCTAAGACCTGAGTTTGTGCGGCTTTTGACTGCTCCTGTAATGACTTTGCCTGTTCTTGTAACCCCTCCCCTATCTTTTGCAAAGCATCCACTAAAAAAGCCTGAGAACCCGATGGAAGGGAAGCTGCCTTCTCTAACAAGTCCGGGATTGTCCAGTCCCCTGGCATAGTATTAATGAGGGTTCTAGTTGAGGAATTACAATTCTGTAATACACATTGTTTTAGTAAAGCCCCTTGCATATATTCAGGCACACCAGCTTTTGTTATAGCATCCATTACTTTATCTACGAAGGTGCCTAGTGACTCCTCCCTCCCCTGTTTTATCCCCATGTAAATGGGTGTACCCCTTGGCGTTTTAATTTTCTCTATGGCTCTCTTAGCTACAGCCATTATCTCTCTGCATTTGTCTGGTCCAGACAGTGCCTGTGCTTCTACTCGCGAGTATGCGCCCAAACCCATTAATTCGTCAATGGTTATGCCATGCAAAGGATCTCCCTGAGCTCTCTGAACGTTAGCTGATAACGTAGCCTCTTGTTGCCAATGTGCATTAAACAACAACATCTGATGAGGGGTATAGATCAATCGTGCTATGCCTCTAATATCAGAAGGGAGCATCACGTGGGCGTTAAAAAGATAATCAAGCATTTGTTTAACTGGTTCACTAGTAACTCTATAACTTCTAACCGTAGCACGCAATTGGGCTAGCATTTTCTAATCTAATGTTGTAATAGCTGCTTGCAACTTTCTTTGTGGATTAGGCGTATAGACGACTGGGAATGCTAAGCTCTCATTCGCGGCCGTTACTAGGTCATTATCTCTCTCTTCTATCCCCCGTCGGGCTAGCATAGTCTACAGCTCATGCCTTTCCCTAGCCATAGCCTCCGCGAGGTCAGATTCAGCCTCTGGGACAGGCTCAGGATTTCCGGGGGGGTTGGCCGCCTGGGGAGGACGACAAGGAGCTGACTTTTCGGGCTCGTTATCAGTGTCGTCTGCCTCCTTCAAAGGGGGTGCAGATGGTACCGAAGCCGGCAGATTAACGGTTGTAAAGGCAGGGGGGTTTGGAGTACTAGCGTTCTACTGTAATCTATAATCTTTATTCCTCTCTTGTGCAACTTTCACTTCCTCAGCTGCCCTCTTTTCTACTTGACTTATTAACAATTCATTTTGCACTACTTTCTACAACTTACTCATCTTTTTAGTGGGTTTATCATCTTCTAATACTAACTCCTAGAGCTTATCTTCGATGTTTCTCTACTCCCCCAAATCATGAACAGTATGAGGATTAACAAAGAAACCATAAGAGGTAGCAAACTTCAGGAGAGAGGGGAGCTCTTTGTCTAAGTCTATCCCTTTTATCTGCCTTTTCCTTAGAAATGCTGTGAATAAATCATATGCCGCTTGCCTGTCCATACTCACGTCAGCGCTGTTGCAGCCCCTCCAGGTCTCGGCAGCACGTATCGGCCGAGCCCACCGCTGTGGTCACTCGGGACTCGGAGCCCCTTCTAGTGCTCTGTAGTCGTCCTTCTAGCTGCAGGACCCGAACCCAACGCAGCCTCCTTCAATCGTGGTAGCGTGTCCTGTCCTCCCCCGTTTTCTTCTGGCCAGCAGAAACGACAGCGCGACGTCGTCGTCGGGGTCACCATTTGTTGGAAGAAGCCGCGGGAGACAAGTCTCAAGCTATCATGATCAACAAGCCTCGTTTATTGTGTTCAATGTTATCACATTTATACAGGCAGTAATCAGCTCATACATATTGCAAAAGTATAGCTCATGATTGGTTATGTCTTTTATAATGCACGTATTTTTTGCAGTTAGCCTTGCAGTTGCAACTTTCTCAGCTTTGTGTACTTTCCCACATACCATGTATTCTCGACATCCCTGTTGCTATGAAACATCTGTGCTCAAGGGCAGTGTTTTCTTGCTGTAAGTCACGTAGCCCATAGCTACACTTTAACCGACTTGATATTAACATAGCCTTTGCTATGCAGCCATTCATCTGCTAAACTCTCCACACCCCTGGACCCCCAGTCCTGCCTTTCCCAGCTCCCAGACCCCACTTCCCTCAACACCGGGGACCTCCGGACTGGATCCCGCCGAATTCTCGGGAATTCCCCCGTCCCCTCCCCCCCCCCCGCCCTCCCTCGGTCTCTGTCGCTTCCGCGTCCCAACCTGTGAGACCGGGATCTGCCCGGCGACCGGTGACGTCACTGACAGACCGGGCCGCCATTGGCGAGCACGAAATAGCGGCGCCAATGGCGGGGCAGGAGGCGGCTCTGGGGGCGGGGCCAGGGCTGAGGGCGGGGCCAGGTCTGGGGGCGGGGCCGCAGCGGAGCAGCGCCATGGCTGCAGCGCTGGGGCTGGGGGCGATCTTGGGGCTCCTGGGGCTCCTGGGCGAGCCGGGGGGCGCGACGAGAGGTGAGTGGGACCCCCGAAACCGGGACCCCCCTGAACTTCTATTTCTGGGCACCGGGAATCCCCAAAACCTCCATTCCCGGGCACGGGACCCCCCCGAACCCCCATTTTGGGTCCTGTGACCCCCCTCTATACCCTTCCCCAGCACCGAGACCCCCCTGTACCCCCTCATCTGGCACGGGGACCATCCTGAACCCCCATTCCTGGGCAGGAAACCCCCCTGGACCCCAATTCCTGGGCTTCAAAAACCGCTCAGCCCCCATTCCTGAGCACGGGGACCCCTTCAGCGCCCATTTCCGGACACCGGGACCCCCTGTACCCCCTTATCCGGGACTGGGATCCCCCCGCACCCCCGTCAGTGCTCTGGGACCCCCCTGCACCCCCTTTTCGGCCATCCCGCATTTCCCAGACCCCAGACCCGCCCTTTTCCTTGACCTTTGGACCCCCATATCTCCCAAATTTCTGCGTCCCCCCAGTTCTCCATTCCCGGCGCTTCCTGGATGGGGGTTCCAGGGGGTCTCAGCGGGGATCCAGTGGGATCCAGATGAATTCCCTGGAATTCCCCTTCCCTCCCGTCTCGCTTTCGCGTCTCCCAAGCTGCGTCCCCAGGATCCGCCCGCCTCTCCCAGCCCCAGCCCCCCTTTCCCGTGACCCAGGGACCCCCTGGACCCCCAGTCCTGCCTTTCCCAGCTCCCAGACCCCACTTCCCTCAACACCGGGGACCCCTGGACCCCTCCTTTCGTGGGCACAGGGACCCCCTGGATCCCCCATCTCGCCTCTCCCAGTCCCTCCCTTGAACCTTGGACCCTTCCCGGGTCTCCTAGTTCTGCTTCCTGACCCTTGGATGGCCCCAAACCCCCCAGTCTCTGCATCCCCCCAGTTCTCCACCCTGTGCTTGCGGGGTCCCAGGGGCTTGTGGAGGATCCCATGGGGGATTCTGGGCCCTGGGACCCCCCTGAACCACAATCCCTGGGCACTGGGACCACCCTGCACCCCCTTATCCTGCACCAATTCCCCTCTGCACCTCCTTTCCCATCCATCACGCCTTCCCCAATCCCCAGTCCCCCATTTTTCTTGACCTTGAGACCCCCTGGACCCCTTCTTTTCTCTGCCCCCAGCCCCCCCTTTCCCCTGCATCAAGGACCCCCAAGCCTCCTATTCCCAGGTCTCCCCACCCTGTGACCCCTCTTTCCTTGTCACTGGGGACCCCTGGACCCCCTTTTCTGGGACTGGGGATCCCCTGGAGCCCCCATCCCACCTCTCCCAGTCCCTGCACACCCCCCCTTCCATAACCCTGGAACCCCCTGAGCCCCCATTCCTGGACACCGGGACCCCCTGCACACCCTTTCCTGTCCATCCCACCTCTCCCAGTCCCTGCAAACCCTTTCCATGGCCCTGGGATTCCCAAACCCCTTCCCAGCTCTCCCAGGTTCCCCTTTCATTGATCCATGACCCCCTCAAACCCCCAAATCTCTGTGTCCCCCCAGTTCTCCACTCCCTGCATTACCTGGATGTGGGGGTGTCAGAGCCCAGCCCAGGGATCCCCCAGTTCGTGCAAATGGGGTTTGTGGATGGGATCCCCTTTGATCGCTACGACAGCGAGCGGGGCCGGGTGGAGCCGCTGACGCAGTGGATAAAGGATGGAGCTGAGCCGGGATACTGGGATAGCCAGACCCAGCGTGCTCTGGGGCACCAGTACATGGATGCTGTGGACCTGGAGACGCTGCGGGGCCGGTACAACCAGAGCAAGGGTGAGTGGGGGGATCTGTGGGGCTGGGATGGGATCTGTGGGGCTGGGCTGGGATCCATGGGGCTGGGCTGGGATCTCTAGGTCTCGGATGTGGATTCACAGGGCTCCAAGGGGCTGAGGTGGGGCTCCATTACTATGGTATGGGGTATCTTGTGATCCATGAGTTTAGGGCATGGATGCATGGGGCTGGCATGGGATCCCTGAGGCCAGGTTGGGATCCCTGGGGTCCCATCCCATGGGGTTGGGGTGTGGATCCATGGGCTCCAGGGGGCAGGGATGAAGCTCTGTGGGTCTCCATCAGACTCTGTGGCTCCCTAGGGCTGGAATAGGGCTCTGTGGGGCTGGGACACAATTCCATGGGTCTCTGTGGGCACAATCCCCCCAGGATTCCACACCATACAGTATATTATTGGCTGTGATCTCCTGTCTGACGGAAGCGTCCGTGGATCCTTCCGGTATGGCTACGACGGGCGGGATTTCATCTCCTTTGAGCTGGGATCCGGGAGATTTGTGGCGGCCGACAGCGGAGCTGAGATCACCAGGAGACGCTGGGAATGTGAAGGGATCGTGGCTGAGTATTTGACGAATTACCTGAAGCACGAGTGCCCGGAATGGCTCCAGAAATACGTTGGATATGGGCAGAAGGAGCTGGAGCGCAAAGGTGGGTGGGAATTTGGGATTTGGGAATGCAGGATTGGAATTCCATGGTCAGATCTCACCCCCATCCCATTCCAGTGGGAATTCCATGGGCAGATCTTGCTGCCATCGCATTGTCATGGAATTCCGTGGGCAGATCTCACCCCCATCCCATTCCAGTGGGAATTCCATGTGCAGATCTCACCCCCATCCCATTCCCATGGAATTCCATGGATGCATCTCACCATTATCCCATCCCAGAGCCCCCTGATGTCCATGTGTCCGGAAAAGAGGAACACGGGACGCTGATCTTGTCCTGCCACGCGTACGGATTCTACCCCAAGACCATCGCCGTCAACTGGATGAAGGGGGATGAAATCTGGGATCAGGAGACGGAGTGGGGCGGGGTCGTTCCCAACAGCGACGGCACCTTCCACACCTGGGCCAGGATCGAGGCGCTGCCGGAGGAGCGGGAGCAGTACCGGTGCCGGGTGGAGCATCCCGGAATGCCGGAGCCCGGGATCTTCGCTTGGGGTGAGGCTGGGAATGTGGGAATTGGGAACTGGGAATTCCCAAATGGGGATTCCCCTTCCCCTCCTCACTATCCCGCATTTCCCAGAGCCGACATCTGGCAGGAATCTCACCGTGGTGGTCGCTGTGTCCGTCATCGCTGCCATCCTCATCCTCACTGCCCTCACTGGATTCATCCTCTGGAAGCGCCAATCCGGTAACACACGGGATGGGGGTGGGGAAGGGGCACGGATCCACCCGGCACCGTTCCAGGAATCCTGTGCCACCGACACTGATCCCACTGTTTTTTCATAGGGAAGAGGAACAGGAATGGATAGAACATGGCAGCCGGTGAGTTCCAGTGGCGGATCCAGCTCTGGATCCCCTCTGTGTGGATCCCAGGATGGATCCTGGGGTTAATCCTGGTGTGTGATCCATGCTGGAATCTCATGGATCTTCTCTTTCTGCAGGAATGGACGTGAAAATCAATGGCTCGACTGCAGGTACGGAGCGGGATCAGGGTGGGATTCCAGAGGGAATTCGGGGCAGCATGGATGGACTGGGATCAGGGCAGGATTCTGGATCAGAGCAGGGATCCAGAGCGGGGTCAGATGGAACTGTAGAGACTGGGATCAGGGCTGGATTCTGGAGAGGGATCAAGTGGGATGGATGGGGCAGGATTGGTGCAGGATGCATGGAGCAGGATCAGGTTGGGATTCCAGAGAGGGACTGGGACAGGATGGATGGGGAGGGATCAGGTGGGATGGATGGAGCAGGATTGGGGCAGGATCAGGTGGGATTCTGGAGCAGCTCCTGCTCTCCATGGGCTCCAGCCAGGTCCATCCTGGGGAATGGGGACAGGGACAGGGTGACACTGTGACCCTCTCTCATCCCAGCAGGAATCACTGCCTGAGCAGCTGAGTGAGGCCAGCACCCGCCTGACCAAGGATCACCTGCTGGGGGCACTTGGGGAAATCGACTTCCTCCTCTCCAGTCCCTGGGGTGGCTCTGGTGGCCCTGGTGGCCCCCGTGGCCGCGCGGTGGCCGAGCGCTGCCAAAAAGCCATCGAGGACATCCCGAGGCTGCTGGAGGACATTGGTGTCACTGCTGTGACATCATCGGGGCAGTGACATCATTGGGAGCATCACTGGAGTCACTTGTCCCCTCCCTCTCACCACATGGTGTTTGAGACAAATTTGGGGAATTTTCTGGGAATTTTCCCAAATCCTGATGGGAATTCCTGGGGTGACATCACTGGGGACACTCTGGGGACACTCAGGGACATGGGGGCAGGGGCTGAATTGAGCCCCCTCGGTGCCTTGCAGGAGAGGCAGCAGAGCCGGGTTATAAATGCCAATATCAATGCCAATATCAATGCCAATATCAATGCCAATATCAATGACAATACAATATTGGCTTTCGCATTCCTGTATCGGCTTTTGCATCTTGTTATTGATCACAATGATTTTGATACAATGCAAATTATAATTCCTTTCAGCTGCTCTTTGGTATAACACAATCTGTCAGTTTGTGTGTGCACCATACAGCCGACATAAATGGCAGTGTCATAAATCGATTTTATATCATAGACCTTAGGGAAAAATAAAATAGAGACTGCACAGTGCTAAAATGCTTTTTATATTATGACCATTATAACTAAATTTTATATTGTAACTGTTATAACCAACCTTTATATTGTAACTATTATAACTAACTTTTAGATTATGACTGACTCAGAGAATGGAATCAATTCTTTTGTTTCTCACATCTGCAGGCTGATTTGGTCGAATTTTAAGGGGGTTTTGAGAGGATTCGGGGAGGATTTTAGGGGGGAGTTTGGTGGATTTTAAGAGGATTTTGAGGGGATTTTGGTGGAATTTTGAGGGGATTATGAGGGGATTCGGGGAGGATTTTAGCGGGATTTTTGGTGGATTTGAAGCCTCTTTGTCCCGCCAGATTGAGGGCAGACCCCGAGAAGAGGCAGAAGCGCCCTTAACAAAGATGGCGGCGAGGCTTCACAGATGGTCTGGCGAGATTTGCCGCGGGAAGGGGGTGCTTGTCCTGGCTGTTTAGGGCGAGCCCTGAGGGGTCTCCAGGCTGCATTTGGGGCTTTTAGGCTCAATTCCGGGGTCTTTACCCCGAAGTTCGGGGCTTTATGTGGAATTTGGGCTTTCCGAGCTGGATTTGAAGGTTTCTTACCCCGCCAGCCTTAGAAGGGCTCCGTGGAGCGCGCAAAAGCGCCCTCAACCAAGATGGCGGCGAGGCTGTTCCCGTGTGATCTCGCGAGATTTGCCGCGGGAGGGGCGCTTGTCCTGGATGTGTTTGAGGCGCCCCAGTCCCCCCAGGACCCCCCAAAATCCCCCCCAGAACAGCCCCCAGGAACTCCCAAAATCCCCAAAAAATCGCCCCCAAACCCCTCCAAATCTACCCCAAACCAGCCCCCCCAACCCCCTGAACACCTCCTGGGACACCCCAAAATCCCCCCAAACAGCCCCCATGATCAGAAGTGGAAAAAACTCCACTTTCATTCCCGGAATTTTGTGTCCGGCCCCAAAATCCACAAAAGTTCTCATTTTTTCCCCGAATTTTCCTGGGTTTTTTTCCTGATTTTTCCCCCCTAAATCCATAGTCCCAAAAATCCACTTCATTTCCAAAAAATCCCACTTTTATCCCGTTTTCCCTGCATTTCCCATCATTTCCACTCTCATTTCCCCCAGTTTTCCCCTCATTTTCTTCCCAGATTTTCCTTTTGTTCCTGGTTTTTCCTTCATTTTTTCCCTGTTTTTCTCTCTTTTTTTTCCTTGTTTTTTCGTCTTTTCCCCTCATTTTTCCCGGTTTTTCCGTTCTTTTTTCCCATTTTTCCCCTCATTTCTCCCCAGTTTTCCCCTCCCTTTTTCCCATTTTTTCCCTCAAATTTTCCCAGTTTTTCCTTCCTTTTCCCTCATTTTCCCCACTTTTTCACTCTTTCTCCTGCTTTTTCCCTGCGTTTTTCCTGTTTCTTCCCTCATTTTTTCCTGGTTTTCCCCTCTGTTTTTCCCAGTTTTGCCCTCTTTATTTTTCCTGTGTTTTCCTTAATTTTCCTCCTCTTTTTTTTCCCCTTTTCCTTTCATTTTCTCCTTTTTTTTCTGCCCCTCCCTCCCCCCCCCCCCCCGGTTTTCCCCTGTTTTTTCCCTTGGTTTTTCCCCAAAAATCCATTCCAAAACACTCGACCTTTATTCCCGGAATTTTGCTTCCCAGCCTAAAATTCCGTTTTCTCCTCCCGAATTTTCCCTCATTTTTTCCCTTCAGTTTTCTCCTCATTTTTTTCCCAGTTTTTCCCTCATTTTCCCCTTGGTTTTTCCCCAAAAGCACCTTCCAAGAAACTCTGGCTTTGCTGCCAGAATTTCACCTCTAAGCCTAAAATTCCGGTTTTTCCTTCCAATTTTCCTCTCATTTTCCCCTGGTTTTTCCCTCATTTTCCCCCTCTTTTTCCTGCTTTTCCACTCTTTTTTTCCCCCCAGTTTTTCCCTTCATTTTTCTCCTCCTTTTTCCCTTTTCCCCTCCTCATTTTTCCCCGCTTACTCCCTCATTTTTTTCTGCTTTTTCTCTCATTTTTCCCATTTTCTCCCCGCATTTTTTCCAGTTTTTCCCTCTTTTTTTCACCCCAGTTTTTCCCTCATTTTTCTCCTGCTTTTTCCCTTTTTTGCCCCTCATTTTTTTCCGCTTTTTCCCTAATTTTTCTGCTTTTCCTCTCATTTTTTCCCCTCTTTTTTATCCCAGGTTTTCCATTCTTTTTTTACCTTATTTTTCCCCCTGGGGTTTCCCTCATTTTTTCCCATTTTCCCTTCTTTTTTCCTGCTTTCTCTCTTTTTTTTCCCCATTTTTCCCTCTTTTTTTTACCATTTTTTCCCTCATTTTTTTCCAGTTTTATCCCACAATTTTCTCCTGCTTTACTTCTTTTATTCCCCCTGGTTTTTCTCCTCTTTTTTCCCCCGTTTTTCTCTCTTTTTTTCCTGGTGTTTTCCTCTTTTTTTCCCCTCATTTTTTCCAGATTTTCCCACATTTTTTTCCGTGTTTTTCCCACTCTTCCCAGGTTTTCCCTTATTTTCTCCCCAAAAATCGCCCTCCAAAATCGCCCTCCAAGAGACTCCACCTTTATTCCCGGAATTTGCCTCCCAGCCTAAAATTCCGATTTATCCTTCCGATTTTCCCCTCTTTTATTCCCGGGTTTTCCCTCATTTTTTCCCTTCAGTTTTCCCTTCATTTTTTTCCCAGTTTTTCCCTCATTTTCCCCTTGGTTTTTCCCCAAAAGCACCTTCCAAGAAACTCCGCCTTTATTCCTAGAATTTCACCTCTAAGCTTAAAATTCCGGTTTTTCCTCCCAATTTTTCCCTCATTTTTTTCCTGGGTTTTCTCTCTTTTCCCCTGGTTTTTCCCTCATTTTCCCCCTCTTTTTTCCCGGTTTTTCCCTTATATTTTCCTGGGTTTCCCCTAATTTTTTCCCGGTTTCCCCCCTCTTTTTTCCCTGTTTTTCCCTGGAAAAAATGAGGGAAAAACCAGAGGAAAGAAAAGAGGGAAAAAATGGGAAAAAATGAGAGAAAAAGCAGGAAAAAATATAAGGGAATAAGCTGGAAAAATGAGGGGGGAAAAAAAGAGGGAAAAACCAGGGGGAATAAAAGAGGAAAAGCAGAAGAAAATTGTGGGAAAAAATGGGTGAAAAAAAAGAGGGGAAAATGGGAAAAAAAGAGAGCGAGAAAGCAGGAAAAAAGAGGGGAAAATGGGAAAAAATGAGGGAAACACCGGGGAGAAAAATGAGCGAAAAAAAGAATGGAAAACCAGCGGAAAAAAGAAGGGAAAACCAGGGGAAAATGAGAGGAAAAGCAGAAAAAAATTAGGAAATAAGCAGGAAAAATGAGGGGAAAAAAGGGAAAAAGCAGGAGAAAAATGAGGGAAAAAACTGGAAAAAATGAGGAGGAATAATGGAAAAAATGAGGTGGAAAACAATGAAAAAATGAGGGAAAAATAAGGGAAAACCCAGGAAAATTGGGGGGAAAAAGGCGGAATCTTATGGGGTTTATCTCCGGTGAAATTCGGGAATAAAACAAGAGATTGGAATCCGGGAGTGGATTTTTGGGAATAAAAAATGAATTTTTGGGGAATTCCTGGGGGGCATTTTTAGGAATTTGGAATGGATTTTTTGGGGGATCAAAAAGGGATTTTTGGGGCTTTTCTTTGGGATTTCATGAGGGGATTTTTGGGATTTCATGAGGAGATTTTGGGATTTCATGAGCGGATTTTTGGTATGAAAGGGGATTTTTTGGGAATAGAAGAGAATTTTGGAGGAATTAAAGGATTTTGGGGGGAAATTAAAGTATTTGGGGGAACTTAAAGGATTTTGGGGGGAATTCAAGGGGTTTTTGGGAAGGGAAGTGGAATTTTGGGATGGAAAGGGCGATTTTGGGAACAGGATCTCCTGGATTTTGGGGGAACGTGAAAAACGAGGTTCATTTTCTTAGAAAGATTTAGCAGTTTAATAAAAGAATAAAAGGAAAATAGACAATTGGGAGAGACAAAAGCAAAATTCAGTTTCTCGGCCGAGGGTGCCTGGCACGGAACCAGCCAGCACACCCCGTTAACGAAGAGTTTGTTCTTTAAAAGTCTCAGCTTGTTGCAGATTTAAAAATTCACATACATAATTCAGACATTCCTTCTGAGTGTGAATTTCTTTGTTCAGTCCCAACTTACCCCAACCATTTTAGCTGGTAGATCCATCTGCGAGTGGCTCCATTCCGTCCGATCGCACAGGTCCCATAAATTCTTCTCCTGAGGCTTTGGTCACTTTCATTTGGACAAGATCCTTGAGAACAGAAGTTTAATCGCTTTTTGGTCAGCAATCCTCATGCAGGAAAACAAAAGACCCCACTCTTCTAACACTGAATTACAATCATAAAGAGTATCCATTCATCCCATTTCTAACTTCTATTAATAAAAGAAAACACAGTACAATCTTCCCACATTCTGCACGCAGTATTCATTTTCATATTTGCGAAAAGCCAACTCTATACTGTGCATTTCTAACCCCGGGCTCCGGCCGCTGCCGCGGCTCCCGAGGCCGCACAGCCGCTCCTGTAATGGCGGCTCTGCTCAGCCAGGGGCGGCCGAGGGGCGGGGCTTGTCCCCGCTCTGCCCAATCAGTGCCCGAGAATGAGGAGTGACGGTAATGTCAGCCAATCGGGGCCTTACCCTGACCCCTCCCCTCAAACCCCCTCAGGACGCCCAAGCCTCCCCCAGGACCCCCCCAAATCCCCTCAGCTTCCCCCCAAACCCCACCTAGGTTGCCTTAAAATCCCTCCTGGACCCCCCCAAACCCAAACTGGGACACTCAAGCCTCTCAGGACCCCATCCAAATCCCCTCAGGACCCCCAAACCCCACCTGGAACTCCCAAGCCTCCCCCAGAACCCCCCAAAATCCCCTCAGGACCCCCCAAGCCCCACCTGGGACCCCAAAGCCCCTCAGAACCCCCTTAAATCCCCTTAGGACATCCCGAACCCCACCTGGGACCACCAAAGCCCCTCAGGACCCCCCTCAAATCCCCTCAGGACCCCCCAAACCCACCTGGGTCGCCTTATAATCTCCCCTGGACGCCCCCAAACCGCACCTGGGACTAACATGTCTCCACCAGGACCCCCCCTAAATTCCGTCAGGACCCCCTAAACCCCACCTTGGTACCCTTAAAGTCCCCCTAAAACCCCAAAAGCCCACCTGGGACCCCCAAGCCCCCTCGGGCCCCCCCCAAATACCCTCAGGACCCCACAAACCCCACCTAGGTCGCCTTAAAATCCCTCCTGGACCCCCCCAGGCCTCGCCTGGGATCCTCCAAACCCCACCTGGGACCTTCCCCAAACCCCCAAACACCGGGGACACTGGGCTGGAACTGGTGGCGCTGCCCTGTCCCTGGTGCCACCTGTGCGGTGTCCCCGTGTCCCCGCGGTGTCCCTGCACTCGGGGGTGCCCGAGGACGTCACTGGCGGGGGGAGGGGGTGCCCGGGCTGTGACGTCACCTCGCCCCGCCCCGCGACGCTTCCGGGTTGTGCCGAGCGCCGCTCCGGGTGTGTTCGCTCCCCGGGAGTGTCCCCAAGGCGTCCCCGCCGTGTCCCCAGCGGCCATGGAGCCCCGCGAGTTTCAACGATACCTGCGCAAGGTGGGGGAGGGGACAGGAGGTGTCAAAGGGGACAGAGGGGAGTGGGAGGAAGGAAGGAGGTGGAGGGGACCGAGGGTGGCGGGCGGGGGGAACAGCGGGGGGGAAATACGGGGTGGCCGAGGGGACGAGGGGGTGACAAAGGGACAGAGGGGACAGCGGAGCCTATCGAGAGAGGAGACAAAGGGGACCCCGGGCAGGCACAGGAGCCACCCCAGGAGGCCACAATTGCCACGAGGTCCCTGCCACCTCCCCTGTCCCCTCCCCAGGGACTGGAGGCGCAGGTGGCCAGGGTGGCCGCCTTGGGCAAGCTGGCAGCCACCCTGACTGCGCCATGCCGGGACGTGTGGCCGCTCCTGTACCCAGAGTCCCTGCACACAGCCCTGAGGACATTGACCTGGATGCTCCGGGATGCCCTGGACCATGATGGTGTCACCTCCCTGAGCCAGCGCGGTGTCATGTCCCTGAGCCAGGTCCTGGCTGCCATCACGGCCACCCCGGGGGCCATCCCGGACGATGTGAGAGTCTCAGCCAGAGCCTGGCGGGAGTTGGTGGAAGAGGACAGTATGAGGTGGGGCCAGGTGCAGAGGGAGGCTGGGGAGATCCTCAACACCTTTGAGGGCGAGGCCATTGAGGAGGACACTGCCAAGGCCACCTCCACTGGCCTGGCCGGGGACCTGCAGGACAAGACCCTTCCCCGCTGGGGGACATCTGGGGACAACCTGGTGGCCGCAGCCCAGCAGCCGTCAGTGGCCTCAGCAGTGGCCGCACACGAGGCCCCCGTGGCAGCGGCCACCAAGGTCAGGGAAGAGGCCGTGGTGGCCACCAGGAGACAGCGAGTGAAGGAGGCCCGGGAGCTGCTGGAGGACTTGGTGGATGCGTGTTACGAAGGCTGTTTGTTCTCCTGGGACCTGGAAAGCTGGCTCAGGTACATTGAGGAAACTGAGGAGATGACAGAGGAGGACATATCCAACACCCTCAAGTACTGGGTGGCTGACATAGCCCAGGCTGAGCAGCTGTGTGAGGCCAGCGCCCGCCTGACCAAGGATCACCTGCTGGGGGCACTTGGGGAAATCGACTTCCTCCTCTCCAGTCCCTGGGGTGGCTCTGGTGGCCCTGGTGGCCCCCGTGGCCGCGCGGTGGCCGAGCGGTGCCAAAAAGCCATCGAGGACATCCCGAGGCTGCTGGAGGACATTGGTGTCACCGCTGTGACATCATCAGTGTGGTGACATCATTGGGAGCATCTCTGGTGTCACTTGTCCCCTTCCCCTCACCACATGGTGTTTGAGACAAATTTGTGGAATTTTCAAGAAATTTTCATTAAAACTGTGCCGAATCCTGATGGGAATTCATAGGGTGACATCACTGGGGACACTCTGGGGACACTCAGGGACATACAGAGATGCTCAGGGACACTTGGGGACACTCAGGGACACGGGGGCAGGGGGTGAATGAGCCCCCTCGGTGCCTTGCAGGAGAGGCAGCAGAGCCGGGTTATAAATGCCAATATCAATGCCAATAGCAATGACAATATCAATGACAATAGCAATGACAATAGCAATGACAATACAATATTGGCTTTTCCATTCATGTATCAGCTTTTGCACATTGTTATAGATCACAATAATTTAATATGGTGCAATTTATAATTCCTCTCAGCTGCTCTTTGGTACAACATAATCTATCAGTTTATGTGTGCACTGTGTAGCCTGCAGAAATAGCAAAATAAAAAATCAAATTTATATCATAAGACTTCGCAAAAAATAAACTAGAGACGACACAATGCTAAAATGCTTTTATATTATGACTTTTATAACTAACTTTTATATTATAACTGACTCAGAGAAGGGTGTAAAACAATTCTGTCGTTTCTTGCATCTGCAGGCTGGTTTGGTGGAATTTTAAGGGAATTTTGTGGGGATTTTGGTGGAATTTTAAGGGAATTTTGAGGGGATGTGAGGAGGATTTTAGGGGAATTTTGAGGGTGTGAAAAACGAGGTTCACTTTCTTAGAAAAATTTAGAAGTTTAATAAAAAATAAAACAACAAGTAGGAGACAGCAAATAAAGCAAATAAAGTTTCTCAGCCGAGGGTGCCTGGTGGGGAGCCCGCCAGCAAACCTTACCCCCTTCAGATCCTTTGTTTTAAGGATCTCTGTGTTACATATTCAATAGACCCTAATGCATTATTCAAACATTCCTTTGAGTTCAGATGTTCTCTTGGTTCTGCTTCCCCTCCAACTTCTCCCATTTCACCAAATGAACATTTTATTACTCCTTGTAGATAAAAGTTTTTGTTGGTGCCTTTTAGTTGTCCTATGTCTTATTCTTCTGATAGCAGGAGATCAATAAATTCCTTCTTGTAGCTTTTGGTTCACCCCCATCTTGATCTGGTTAATTCAGAAATGCAGGAGGATCCCCTCCCTACCTTCTGGTTTGACTGGTTTTAGATGTTACAGAAAAAAAGTCTTTACTGTGTTACAACTCCAAAAGGAAATATACAATAATCACATTTCTAGAGCTCTGTTAATAACAGAAAGTACAGTAAAAACTTCCATATTATACATATAGCATTCATTATAATATTTGTGAAAAGCCAACTTTATAATATGCATTTATAACAGGTTCAAAGGATTCACCTGGGGCAGCACCAGAGCCCGGCCAGGGCTGCACCCAGGATGGACCAAAATGGACCCAGGATGGACCCAAAATGGACCCAGGATGGACCAAAATGGACCCAGGATGGACCCGAAATGGACCCAGGATGGATCCCAATCACGAGTTTCACCCTTTTATAAGTTTTGGTCCATTTCCATACTGGGGTCAATTGCCCAATTACACTTCAGGTGATGCAGTCCCACCCTCCCAGGTCGCTCTCCTCAATCCGCTGCTGTTTGCACTTTTTGGGCCCAAAGCTGCAGCGCTGCCCTTGGTTCTGGGGCTGGGGAAGGAATTGTTTTGTCTGACTGAGCTGTGAGGAGAACTTGCTCACACTCTGTATGAAATTCAGAGTCACACACCAATGCAGTGCAGAATGTGGAAAATATAAAAGCTCAAACTGAAGGCATCATTTCCCTCCTTTAGAGGCTTGACAAGGCCTTTACCTTGTCGAGTCTCTGTTCTGAATATCTACTAATAATAGATAAGTATAATAATAACAGATTAATAACAGATAAGTAACCAATAATAGGCATTTAATACCAGATAAATTTGGCCTGGATAGATTCCAGGGGATGCTGGAAAGAGGCCAAAACCTCTCTGGCACTTCCCTCCTCACCCTGGGCAGGGAACAGAACACACAAGGAAAGGCTCGAGGGTCTGGGTAAGGATGGGGAGAGTTCAATCACTGGTCATGGGCACAACACAATTGACTGGGAGAAAATAATTGAATTTATTATGAAAATAATCAGAGCAAGAGAATGAGAAAGAAAATAATTCCTATGAAAATACCTTCCCCCATATCTCTCCCTCCTTCCCGGGCTTAACCTTATCCTCCATTCCCTGCCCGGTCCCCAGCCAGAGGCACAGGGGATGGGGGTCACAGTCAGGTCCTGTCACTGCTTCCCCCTCGAAGACAGCAATCCTTGTCCTGCTCCAGCCTGGGGCCCCTCTCACGGGACACAGCCCCTCAGGAACAGGCTGCTCCAGCGGGGATCCCCGCGGCCTCACAAGTCCCGCCCGGAGCCGCTTCCACGGCTCTGCAGGGGCTTCCCACGGGCTCGGGGCCTCTCTCAGGCATCCCCTGCTCCTGCCTGGGCTCCTGCCGGGGCTGCAGGTGGCTCCCCGCTCCATCCCGGCCTCAGGCGCAGCTCCCAGCGCCCTCAGGTCCCGCTCCCCCCGAGCTCCCGGCGGTTCAGGGCAGCAGCGGCTCCTTGGCCTCCTGCCCGGGCCGGGCCCAGCGCCGGGGCCGCTCCTCAGCCGAGGTTTCCGAGCGATGCCGGAGTGCAGGGAAAGGGAGGCGGGGCCGTGCCCTGTGCAGAGCCCGCCACTCGCCGCCATTGGCTGATTCTGCCGTCACTCGTGGTTCTCGCTGCGCGCTGATTGGGCGGAGCGGGGAGAAGCCCGGCCCCGGGGCCGCCCCCCGGGCGCTGGTGGCAGAGGCGCCATTGTGGGAGCGTCTGTGCGGGCCCGGGAGCGGCGGCAGCGGCCGGAGCCCGGGGAGGCGGCGGCGGAGCTCGGAGGCGGCGCCAGCGCAGGTGGGAGCCGCGCTGGGTTGTGCCGGGGCTCGGGGCTGTGTGCGGGCGGAGGGGGCGGCAGGGGGCTCTGCTCGGGCGGGTTCCTTGTGCCGTGTGGGCGCCGTGTTGGCCGTGGGCTGAGGGCGCTGCGGGAGCGGCTGCCCGCGGTCTCCTTCCCGCTGGGGCCTGGGCAGGAGCCGGGGCCGGAGCAGCGCTGGCTCGTCCCGGTTGCTGTGGGTAGGACGGAGGTGGCTGCCCTGTGGCCGGGCGTGGTCGGGAAAATTGGCGTCGCCAGAGGTTTGTGTCCCCAGCGGAGAGCGAGGAGTCCTGTCAAAGTGACTTTATTGATGAGCAAAGGGAGAGGCCATGCGGCATTTGCCGTGCGGTCTCTCCAATGGTTGTAGTTCGCAGCCTCCTTTTTCTCCTGATTTTCCCTTCTGCATCTCCCTGTCCCTTTGCCCAGTGGCGAAGGTCCTTGGAAAGTTCAGACTTCCCGATCCTCCTGCTGCATGTCCTCGTTAATATGCACCCCCCTTTTGTGTAACATCCGATATTCATGGCTCTGTTCAGTCTTTGTTCTTCTCCATGTTCAGGAATTTAGCAGGACCTTGGCTGAGCAGCAGTCCGTGTCAATCAGTAACATTTTCTAAAACTGATGTTTTCTCCCATTACTTCCTTATCTCCAAGTCCCTGGCCCTATCTCCAAGCAGATTCTCTCCTTGACTCTGTTTTTTCTTCCTGGGTCTTCTTTGGTTCGGGATTATTGTCAGCGAACTCAATTCTGAGATAAACGAAAATTCCATCTTAGAATATTTTTCAAAAGTTCAGTAATGGAAAAAACAGGACAATGTCCAGCGCTCGGCTGTTCCTGGCTATCAGCCAACAAACATGCTGGTACATTAAGACACTGTTATCTATATACTGTTATTTTGCTAAGATACGTACATAATTATGAGTTTCCTGCGTTATTCAAACATTCTTGGTAGCTTTTGATGTTATAGAAACTTTTCCTTATTTTGGTTTTCTGCTCTGGTGTATCTACAAACCATCCTACAGATCAGGTCAATATATTTTATTCCTCCTGGTGGCTTCATCCTGTTGTTTCACACTTCCCCGATACCGAACAGTTAACAAATTCTTCTCTAATTCATCTCTGGTGCTCTGGTTTGTGTCACCCTTATCACTTGGAGAGGTCAGTCAGCAGATGTGGGAACCAACCTCATTGCTTTATACAGTTCTCTGGGTTACACAGAAGTATTTTAACATTTTCTATTTTCCTACGGCCTACAGTACAATACATTCATCACATTATTAGTTCTATAAGCTCTAAGGTGTATACATCAACATAATATACTCATCACACTACTGTTTCCATGGGCCATACGGTGCATACTGAAAATGAGAAATTAGGTTACATTAGCAAGCAGCTAAATGGGATTATAAATTGTGCTGTACTTACAATCAATAACCACATATAAAGACTAATACACAAACATGAAAGCCAATGTTACAGGGTCATTTTTAACAATTCCCTGTCCTTTTGTAGCCGTTTGTGGATCAGGAGGCCTGGCTGCCACCTGCATCCCCTTGCTCAGCTGCTGAATGAGCTGCACTCAGCAAGGTGTCGTGCATGGTCCAAAGATGAGAGTTGCTGTAGCACATCAGAGGAGAAAGAGCATTCGTTTAACCCATGGTGTGCCAGGGAACCACCAAACCGTGTCCCATTCCCATCCTTTCCCCGTTTGGACTGGAACATGAGCTGCTTTCCTATTTCCTTTGTTACCTGTTTCACCAGTTTTTCACCTATTTGCAAGCAGGCTGGTCCGTGGTGTTGCAGGATTTGTTCTGGTGGCCGTTCATCTTTTCCCCATTTTTGGGCGCTCCCTCCAGCCAGGGCTGCATCAATTGATCTCTTTTCTCTGATTCAATCATCACATCCTTGGATTCCCCAGTGATTTCTCTGAACTTGTGGTAGCAAACCCCCCCCCAGAGTTCCAATGCTCCGTGTGTGACACAGACAGTGACAGCACATGTTGGAGTGGGGAGAGGGATGATTCCCCCCCAGTTCTTTGAGTGAAGTTTTCCCAACGTTCTCCATTTGCTGTTTCCCTTTGCAGCTGAACCAATTTCTGTTGCAGAGTCAGATATCCTCAGTGTGGGCTCTGCCTTTGGCTGTGCCAATTCCATCAGTGCCAGCAGGCAGAGCTTGGGGTGAGAGGCAGAGGGAATCAGCCCAATTCCTCCCCCAGGCAAGAAGCCCCTGGTGCATTGTCCACCCTTTTCCCCAGGGGTGTTAATTTGCATTTCTAAAGCTCCTCTCCTGGGTGCCTGGAATGAAGCTTCTCTTCCAGGGCAGCCATTGAATGACTCACATGTGGCCCCCCCACAATCTGTTTTTTTTTTTTTTCTTACAATATGCTAACAACTGTTTGTGCTTTAAAGAGTCACCTTTGAAGCTCTTCTGGTTTTGCAAAATGCAGCCTAAAAGTGAACATCGAAAAACTCATACCAAAATTATGCTGTTATTAAGAGCCATGAACGCACAAACATACACAAAAATATTCCAAAGCAATCAAGTTTTTTGTTCTTGTTCTTTTAAGACTAAAACTTGATTCACACTCCTGTAGTCCAAACCGAACTGATGATATAAATGTAAGAGTATTACGAAAATATATTCTGATGATGTAATCTTGTCACTGAAACTGCGGGGAAAACAAAAACTCTTCAGCAATATCTTTAGAGTTAGAGTCAAGGCATTACTTGATTTTAGCTAGGCTGTACTACAGAAATCATTTCATCCATACATAGCCCGGGTGTGCAGAGAAAATCATTCCATGACACATGAGTTTTACCCGATTTTTCCTAAATTTTATACAGTCTGAACCTATAAAAATCCATTGGTTTAACGCTCATTGCTTCCAAGTTGCTGAGTTTTCAGTATTTGATTTCCTACTGGAGCTGTGAATTTCTTTGCTTCTGATGTTAATTAGATTCTCACTCCTGGATTTCCTTCTCAGCCTTTTCCAGACCAGGTGTCTCCAGCTCTTCCAGGGGCAGTGTCTGGGGTAGGTGTTGGTTGCTGTTTGCTGATGGGCGTTGATGTTTTGTTGATGGTCGTTATCTTTGTGGGGATCTTTTGGGCTATTCCCACTCCGTTGAGATGTTAAACTCATCTCTGTTGAGTGGTGGAACATCCCTTAAAAAAACCCCTATAAAATTCCTTTCTCCAAGGCAAGGGAAAACCAGGCTTGAGTATAGATATAAGATTTTTTTAAAAATGTAAATTGCCATATTTTCCCCCAATCGAATCCCATCCAGGCCAGTGTGTGAGTGTGATTGAGCTCCAGAGTGGAATTGTCACGGTGCCTTCCCCAGCCCGTGTGGCAGTGCAGGCACAGAAACCACTGAAGCTCCAAGAGTGGCAGCAAGGATTGGCCCGCAGTGCCTGGAGCTGCCAAAGGAGGGTGCCCAGGCAGACAATTCCAGCCGAGGATGTGTGGGCAGGCACAGGGGCTTCCCCCGCTGTGGAGCCCTGGCTGCTGCTCCCTTGCCTTCAGGGCGGGCTCAGTCGCAGCCTGTTGAACATTCCCATCCAATTCCAATTCCTTTTCTGAGTCTGGGAGAGCCATGGCTGGGGCATCAATCATTTTGTTTTATTCATTTTTCTCAAGTTTTGTTCTCTTTCTCTTGTCCATACCATAACTTTGAGGCTGTCTGGGGTTACAAAGTCATGCAATGTTCTGGGTGGAACAGAGACTCCTCAATCCAGGTCCTGCAATTCCCTGTTAATGCTCAGAACTCTCGCAGCTCCTTTTCAGTCCTGAATAACGTTATGTGTGAGCTTCCCTGGACCCTCTATGGGTCAATGCACCGCAAACCTTCAATCAAAATATGTCCCAAATATTTCACCTTTTTCTCCACTAATTGTACTTTTGTTTCCAAAAACTCCAAGATGCTTTTTAGCCTGAAAATGGAGCCATTTCACAGAGTCTTCTTCTGCCACTTCTTCTTGTCCTCCTGACTAGATCAAGTCATGCACATCCTGCATTAACCCAGTTCCTGGGGGTGAGGTAAATTCTTTTGATATTTTCTGCAAGGCTTGCCCGAATAAGGCTGGTGCTTCCGTGCATCCCTGCAGAAGGACCGTCCATGTCTTTCCCATTTTCCCTTCTACCTCTTGGTGCCACTCCAAGGCCAAATCCTGTTCCCCATCCTGTGTGAGTGGGCATCCCCAGCAAGCATCTTTTCCATCAAGTGCTGAATGGCAGCAGTGTGAGGAGGGAACCTGGTTGCAGATGGTGTAAGGATCTGAGCCTGTGGGGTGCCTCTGTTTAATAATCTCATTTCTTGTTCTCAGGTCCTGCCCCATTCTATGGATTCCATCTGATTTCTTGACTGGCAGCACAGGAGCATTGTAGGGAGAGATCCCTGGCTGCAAAAGCCCTGCCTTGAGCAGGGGCTCAATCACAGGCTGTAAGGCCTTCCTTCCCTCCCTTGGAATAGGGCATTGCTTTTAGACCCCACTTGTGCTGGTTGCTTCAGAGTGATTTGGAGAGGCTGGGAATCTGATTTTCCCCATTTCCCTGGGGCTGCCCACACTTGTGGGTTCACTTCAGCACAGGCCTTGCCAGACATTTGACACAAAGGTACCTCAGAACTGGCCTCTGTATCAACATTTTTAGTATTAATTTGCATTCCCAATATAGCCATCAAATCCCTTCCCAGTAAATTACAATGACAATTAGGTGCAATGAAAATTCCTGCATTTCAAACCCATCCCCCAGATCTGCTAAGAGTGGTTGAATAAAACACAGCTGCTCATCTTTCCCACTTATCCCCTGAATAATCGAAGACATTTTTGGCATTTTCCCTGCTTAGGTGTAAGATTGAGAGTGGCTGGAGAGGCCCCTGTGTCTGTGAGGAAAGGGCTCCTGTCGGTGCAGAGCCAGCCTGAATGTTCTCCAGGGCTGCAGTGTGGTGGGTCCCTGGTGTCATGGGAGCTGTGGCAGCCCTAAGAATCCCTGTCCATGCAGGGCTGGCCTTGCTGGTGCTGAGGGTGCTGCTGTGTGTGCTTGCAGTGTCCTTGTGCCCTGCAGATGGAAGCCTGATTCCTTGCCCGGGGCTGTTTGGGTGGGCTCTCCCCTGCCGAGGAGGGCAATGCCTGTGCCAGGTGCTTGTGGCCGAGGGCGTCCCCTGGGTGCTGGGGCCCCCTTGGGCGCTGGGGTTGATCCCTGAGGGGCTGTAGAAACTGTGCCATGGCCTTTGCCTTCAGCTTGGCCTTTTCCTCCTCCCTTCTTGCATTCCCCTGCTGTGCCTTTGTGCCCAAGTGCTGCAGGGGCTTCTTGTGCCACTGCTGCAGCCGCCCTGAGTGCCTGTGGGTGCTCATCCTGTGACAGCTGCTGAGCTTTCTGCAAAATCATTCGTTTAACCAGTGACCCAAAGAAAATCCTTGAAAGAACATCTGGATCCTTGCACGACAATCCCCATTTCCCAGGTGTTCCTTCCTGCTCGTGGTGCTTGTGCTCCCGGTGCCCTGCCCAGCCCGTATCCCAGAGGCGGTGCCTGTCCTGCCGCAGTGTCCAAAGGCGGCTCCCCCGGCGGGCAGGGCCGGCAGCTCGGCGGGGCCGGGCAGCGGCCGGGGCGTCCCGCAGGCTCCTGGGGGCCGGGGGCCAGTGCCGGCCGTGCCCGGGGGGTGGTGGGGTCAGGCAGCGCCCGGCGCTGAGCCCCGGCTGCCCCACAGCCCCGGCCCGGCCCCGCAGCTCCCCACAGGCCCCCAGCCCGTGCTCCCGGTGCCGCAGCTCTGCGCCCGCTGCTGCCGCTGCCCAGCCCAGAGAAACCCCCTGAAATCCTGACCTCCTTGTTTGCCAGGCCTGGAACCCGGGGATACAAAGGATCTGCATCAGCTGGCAAGTTCTGAGGATAAGACCCTGCTGAAAAACATTCCAGTCCTCAGTATTTTTCCCCTCCTCCTCTTTTCCATCATCCTTTCCTACTTTAGGAATTCCTCCTGCTGCTTCTTGCCTTAACCCTATTCCTGCACAGTCCCCTTCACCCTAACCCTTCCCAGCACACCAACACCATCCATCCCCTGTTGTCTAAATCCCTCCTGGACTTCCCTTATTGCCCCCTGGGTGTCCATGTCCTTAATTACCTCTGGGAGAATGTGCAAAGTGCCTCAACATTCTCCCAAGGGACCCTTCAGAGATATTTTGGGATCATCATCCCTTTGGCCTGGACCCCTTCCTGGCTTTCCCTTTTCCACCCTGCATGGGTGCCCTGCCATGTTTACTCCCTGAAGATCCCCCTGTCCTCACGGATGAGATTTTCAGTGCTCTGTCCCTGCCGACTCTTCACAGCCCCCCTGATCTGTCACTCGTCTGTCCCCTGGACACTCTCGGGTCCCCAATCAATCCCCGGTGCCGCCGCCACCCAAGGGAGCCGATCACCCCAACTGGGTGAGGCACCTTCAGCTCCACTCACTGCCCAGCATCCCTGGTGGTGGAAGGAATTCTGGATGAGCCCCAAGGTGTGTGGGAAATGTCACATCACCAGAGGTTTGTGTCCAGCAGGGAGACAAAGAAGTCCCGTGAAAGTAATTTCATTTTTAAAAAAAGGGAGAGGCCATGGGACATTTCCCATGGAGTCTCTCCAGTTCTTGGAGGATGCAGCCTCCTTTTCATCCTAGTTTTCCTGGCTGCATCTCCCTCTCCCTTTCCCGAGTGGCTGAAGTACTTGAGAAGTACAGACTTCCCAATCCCCCTACTACATACCCCCCTTAATGTACACCCCACTTCTGTATAGGTAACGATATTCACAGCCCTGTTAAGTCTTTGTTGTTCTTCTCGAAGTTCCTGAATTTAGCAGGACCTTGGCTGAGCAGCAGTCTGTGTGCTCAGTGAATAACATTTTCTGGAACTGATGGCTTCTTGTGTCCCTTCCTTATGTCCAAGTGCCTGGCCCTGTCTCCGCGCAGATTGGCAGCATCTGTTTGTAAAGACACTTTCCTCTTCTTCCTTCCATGGGGGTCCCCGGTTTGCGGGACATCCCCCCTGGAGCAGGGTGTCCCCCTTGCTGCAGCCCCGCCCCTCGGGCAGGGCTGAGCCAATGAGAGGTTGCGGCGCTGATGACTCACCAGTTGCCAGGCAGAGCCGCAGCTCCCAGCGCTCCCCACCCGGACCCCACGTGCGCCCCCCCCGGGCCGCAGCGCCCCCCGCTGGGGGAATTTGGGGAGGTGGGAGGGGGGAGCGCCAAGGCCGGGCCCCCCCGCGCTGTGGTGGCGGGAGCGGCTGCAGTGGGGAGCGAGTGCGGGCGGGAGCGGCCGAGAGCCCAGCGCTGCCCCAGGCCGAGCTGGCCCAGCTCCATGGCTGCCCCTGCGGTGGGATGCTGTGGGTTTGGGGGGGAAGAGGGAGGCGGCAGTGGGTGCTGGGCGTGGGGGCAGGAGGAGAAGGGAAGGAGAAGCAGGGCTGAAGAACAAAATGGTCAAAGGATGCAGGTGGGAGGAGAGGGTGGGATTGTGCAGGAGAAGGAGGAATAGTAGGAGGAAGAGGAGTGTGGGGAAGAGTAGGGACACAGGAGGAGGAAGAG
Source organism: Acrocephalus scirpaceus scirpaceus (assembly GCA_910950805.1). NCBI lineage: Eukaryota > Metazoa > Chordata > Aves > Passeriformes > Sylviidae > Acrocephalus > Acrocephalus scirpaceus. The sequence goes on along the minus strand of CAJVGK010000018.1, from coordinate 2,015,473 downwards.
GAGGCCCCACAAGGTTCCAGCCCTCCCTGTATCTGCAGCCTCCCCCCAGCCCAAGGAGCATTGCCCCCTCCTATGGAGCAGGTTACTGGGGATGGTGTGGTAGTTTTGAAAGGATGTGAGTTTTTTTAAGGTGGTTGTAGTAAATGTTGACAGTTGAGTTGACCAAATGAGAGTTACCCCTCTTAAAACCCGGCCTTAAGATCAGATTCCCAGGTGACTGGCCCTTTTCTTTCCGGCTGGTCATGAGGTAACATCTTGGGCAGCAGGGGCCCGTTCTGGGCCTCCCGGAGCCGCTGCCCGCGGTGGGGGAGCGGCCCGGGTCAGCTGTCCCCCTTCCCCCCTTCGGCCGCTGGCAGGGGAGGCAGGGCTGCTGCTGGGCAGGGCTGGCCGCCCGCCTGGGGTCGCGGCCACTGGCAGGGAGAGACCGTGCCCCGGCCCTGGTGCCACCGCTGTCGGCCCGGGAAAGGAATGGGTCTCCCTCCCCCGGGGGTCCCCGGGAGCAGCTTCGAGCCGAGGCAGAAGGCAATTTTAAGCATTTATGATGCCTGACTTCCCGGCTGCTCTAAACTCCGACTTTCTTTCAGCTTTCCCCCCCCACACCAGCCTGGCCTCGAAACTTGACACCATAAGGGGCGGCTTAGAGAGAGAAAGAGTCTGGGCAGATTTAACTATTTCTTTGCACAAGATGAAGCTTTCCGATGCTTAACTGTTCCTTGAAAGAGAAGAGAGATGGGCAGAGTGAACATAGGGAGGACCTAGCATGAAGTCAGAGAGGGTTAAGGACTAATTGGAGGAAGGATGGAGGAGTTGCCTGCTGGCTGGACTTCTCATAAGGCCATGGAAATGAACTCTATATGTAGAATATCCTTTAAATCATGGGGAAATATACATTTGAGGAGAATATTGTATGTTTGTGGATTTAGGCAAAGGTATTTGTGATAGACTGAGTGAATATTGAACTAGTAGCTGTGATCCTGTGATATCATGAGATGTTTGAACGGAGAGAGATGAGAAGCCTTCTGCACCAGTCAAGAAGTGAAAAGTCAGCTCTGTTCCCTGAGAAGAAAAATCCTTTGCCTCAGGAGTTGGAATCTTTAAATGGTAACACCCCAATGTGCCTGAGTTCCCATGACTCAGAAGCAGCTTAGGAAACTGCTGATGGGAGGGGTCACAGAAGAAGGTTTCCCTGGGCGTGGTTTTCGTAACAGTTAAAACCACAAGAGGACTGTTCTAGGTTGTCAGTGGGATCCATGACTCTTTGAGAGACTCCTTCACCTAAAGAATTGATGAAAGACTATTTTCAAATGGTGAAACTGACTGAAAATCACAAGTTGTCTCTCTGTGTTGCCTGTGGTAAAGTGAATAGTTTGTGGGAGAAAGGAGAAAGGTTTTGGGATTTTCTTTTTTTTCTTTTTTTTTTTCCTCTTCCCTTACTGTGTGTGTTTATAAAATCCATCTGTTTACCTTAAGTTGGACCTTTTTTTCCTTAATCGTATCTCAAAGGAGAAAAAACATTTAGACCACTACACTAAATTCAGCCAGTAGAAACAGAGGTGAACATGAAACCACTACAGAGGGGATCCACGATTTTCACAGGGGTGAATCTTGGTGTTTCTGAGCTCTATTGGTCTAAATGTTAATGGTTTGGGTTTTTTCAAGGGGTTGAATCTTGATATTTTAGAAGAGGTTTTGCCTGAGTCTGGATGTCTGGGGAGTTTTTTGTCTGTATCTTGATGTTTGGAAGATTTTTGGGCCGAATCTTGGTGTTTTGGAGGTTCTTACAGACACAAGGTACCAATGGTTTCCTGAGATGAACTTGGGCAAGGAGGAACCCCCAGCCTAAGGCTCTCTCCTCTTGTTTTTTCCCCAAACCAGGATTTGTCATTCCCAAGGAGTGGCCAGATGGAGGAGGAGGAAAAGCCCCGGAGATCCCGCACGAGGAGGGGCTGCAAACCCAGCCCAGGGAGGTGTGAGGAGGAAAGACCCCCCCAGTGCCAGGAGGGCGGCCGGAGATCCAGGCGGAGCTCAGAGCTGGTGGAGAAGCCTGATGGAGGGGAGAAGCCCCACAAGTGCTTGGAATGTGGGAAGGGTTTCAGCCGGAGCTCCCACCTGATCGAGCACCAGAGGATCCACACTGGGGAACGGCCCTACGAGTGTGGGGAGTGTGGGATGAGCTTCAGCCAGAGCTCCACCCTGAGGAAACACCAGAGGATCCACACTGGGGAACGGCCCTACGAATGTGGGGAATGTGGGAAAAGCTTCAACTGGAGCTCCAGCCTGGTGCTGCACCAGAGGATCCACACTGGGGAAAAGCCCTACGAGTGTGGGGAGTGTGGGATGAGCTTCAGCCACATCTCCAACCTGAGGAAACACCAGAGGATCCACACTGGGGAAAAGCCCTACGAATGTGGGGAGTGTGGGAAGAGCTTCAGAAGAAGTTCAGCCCTGATCCAGCACCAGGTGATCCACACTGGGGAAGGGCTCTACACCTGCTTGGAATGTGGGAAGAGCTTTGGATCGAGCTCCAACCTGAAATACCACCAGCTCATCCACACTGGGGAGAGGCCCTACGAGTGTCCCGAGTGTGGGAAGAGGTTTAAGACCAGCTCCGATCTCCTCCTACATCAGCGGATTCACAGAGAGGAGAGGCCCTTCCGCTGCCCCGACTGCGGGAAGGGCTTCAAGCAAAACTCACACCTCACTGTCCACCGGCGCATCCACACCGGGGAGAGGCCCTACGAGTGTCCTGAGTGTGGGAAGAGCTTCTCCAGTAGCTCTCACTTGACCCAACACCAACGGAGGCAGCACTGAGGGAAGCCCTGCGAGTGCCCCAGAGCGGGAAGAGCTTCGTGCGCTGCTCCAGCTCCATCCCCCATGGGAGGATCGGCGTTGGATGATCCCCAGTGACCCCCGCTGGGCAGAGCCCTGGTGATCCGTGGTCCTGGTGATCCCTGTTGGGCAGACACCTGGCTGGGATGCTCCACATCTTCCTGTCTCCCTGTGGGCACCTGGATGAGTGCAGGGGCAGGAACATCCATCGGGACCCAGACCGACATCAGGAGAGAGCTGATTTGTTGACTTTCAACCCCAGAAAATGTTTTGCATTCAGTCCTATCTTCTGGGGGTGTCACAGAATACTGGATGGTCTTGGAGGTCTTTTCCAACCTCAGAGATTCCACGATTTTCATTTCCTATTACTTGAGGGTGTCTTCTGCAGCCAAATGGTGATTGGCTGAGGCCAAGACCAAGATTTTGGAGACAGTGGGGTGGAAACTCCTCCAAAAAATGCTTTTCCCTTCCATCGAAGAACATGGATCTTCAGCTGGCATGGACACAGAAATCCTTTTCTTTTGGCCTTGATTTGCTTTTCATTTCTCTTCATCTCTTTAAAATATCCAACCCTGAGGTAAAAATAAAGACATTGAACTAAGACATGGGTAGGGACATGGGGGGAACAGAGACATGCTGGAACATAGACATGGAGAGTGACATGGGGACACATGGACATGGAGGGGGACGTGGCCATTCATGGGGACATGGAGGGACACAGGCACAGATGGAGACGTGGGGGACAATGACAGGGATGGAAACATGGTGGGGAGACAGCCATGGGTGAGGACATGGTGGGACATGGCCAGTGACATGTGGGGCCATGGCCATGGCCAGTGCCATGGGGGGAACTTGCAGGGGCTGTGGGGGATGCTGGGTTGGAGGGAGTTGAGGGTTCCTGGCAGGGCCTTGGGGCTTGCTGAGGGCTTTGGGGACCCCAGGCCCAGCGGCTGCGGCTGCGCTGGGAGACCCTGGCGGAGGTTCTGGGGCAGCTGCTCAAGGAGCCCCTGAGCTGGAGCCCCAGGTGGGCATTGGGCTCCTGGAAAGGAATGAACGTCCTTGTCCCCAGGAGGGAAATCCCAGCAGCCCCAGGGTGTTGGGGGCAGCTGAGAGGCCACAACAGGGAGGGGCAAGCCAGACAGAGCTGTCCCTCTCCAAAACTGCACCCCCAAAATCCCCAAACTCAGGGATTCTCCCAGGAAAAAGCTGCCAGGAGGTGCCCAAATTGAGAGAAAGGAGGGAGGAGACCTTCAGAGTGAGCAGGATGGGCATGGAACCCCCAAACCCAAGTACAGGGGAGAGGGGTGGGGATTGGTAGGACGATGAGTAAGGTGCAGAAGAGAGGGGGAGAAGAGAAGTCTGGGATCCCCAAAGACAGTGGGAGAGGGATGGGACCCCCTGACTGAGTTGGGAGGGATCTTTAGGTTGGGGGAACAGTGGGAGAGGGAGGGAAAGGTGAGCCTGGGACATAAAAAGCGTTCCATGGGGGTCCTTTCTTGTCCCTGTCACTCAATCCCTGGAGCGATTCTCTGGGTCTCGGGGTGGGGGGCAGGATGGATTTGCACTGGAGGGGTCCCCAAGCCCCTTTCCCATCCCTGGGGGGCTCCTAGGGGGGTTCCCCCCCCACAGCATCCAGTGCTGCAGTGGCTGTAGGGCAAAGGGGGTGGGAAAGGGGGGATCTGGAGTTGGTGGTGAGGAGTTCTGGGAGGAAGAGGGAAGAGGAATGGGGAAAAGGAGGAGCAGGAACAGGAGCACAAAGAGGAGGAGCAGCAGTAGAACCACGTGGTTCCCCCGCCCTCCTGCTGAGTCTGCAGCTCCCCCGGCCCGGCAGGTGAACAGGGAGGGGGAGCTCGCCCCACATCTCTCAGGGAGTGTCCAGGAGGGCCTTTGGCAACGGAGGGGATGTTTGGATCTCTCTGGACCTGAAAGCTGAGCCACAAATGTCCCTTGGGGGAGTCATGGAGGATCCACGTGGTGATCGCCCAGTACCAGAGGGCACGGCGGGGTGACATCGATTTTAGGGCTCACAGGGAGTGGGGAGAGCAGCAAGGAGCGATCCCAAAGCCAGGGTCCCTCGGCAGCCTGGAGGGGTGGGGGAGAAGTCACTGCCCCTTTCCCCCTCTCCTCTGCTCCATCTCCCAGCCCAGCATCGCCCCGGCTGCAGGACAACCCCGCTGCCGATGCTGTCCTGCCAGGGATGGACTGGGGGGAGCTCCTTCCCCTTCCCTCTGGCACGGAGGCAAATCCCATCCTCTCCTTGTCTGCCCTCCTTCCTCTCCTCATTCTGTCCTTCATCCATCCACGTTCCTTTCCCTTCTCCTTCCTTCTTTGTTCCTTCTTGTTCGTTCCTCTCCTTCTGCCTTTTCCTTCTCCGTTCTCTCTGCCTCTCCTTGTCCTTCCTCCCCCAGGCACTGAGCTGTGGACAGAGCCAGGGAGAGCAAATCCCTGCCACAGAACCCCGTGGAAGAGGCTGTTTTAGGTGGCTCCACACTGCAGGAATCCAACGGGGAGGAAAAGCCCCAGAGATCCCACACGAGGAGGGGCTGCAAACCCAGCCCAGGGAGGTGCGAGGAGGAAAGACCCCCCCAGTGCCAGGAGGGCGGCCGGAGATCCAGGCGGAGCTCAGAGCTGGTGGAGAAGCCTGATGGAGGGGAGAAGCCCCACAAGTGCTTGGAATGTGGGAAGGGCTTCAGGTGGAGCTTCAAGCTGAGGAAAAATCAGAACATCCACTGGGGATTGGCCCTACAAGTGTGGGGAATGTGGGAAGAGCTTCAGGCAGAGCTCAGCCTATTCCTGGCGCCTCCAAAGACGGCAGTGCTGGATGCAGAGATCCCCCCACAGCCCCTGGAGATCCATGGGGATGCAGAGATCCCCCCGCAGCCCCTGGAGATCCATGGGGATGCAGAGATCCCCCTGCAGCCCCTGGAGATCCATGGGGATGCACAGATCCCCCCACAGCCCCTGGAGATCCATGGGGATGCACAGATCCCCCCACAGCCCCTGGAGATCCATGGGGATGCAGAGATCCCCCTGCAGCCCCTGGAGGAGCCACGCTGCAGAACGGGGATGCCTGAGAGGAGGCTGTGACCCCATGGACAGAGGGGCCCCGCTGGAGCAGCCTGTCCCCAAAGGACTGACCCCGTGGCAGAGTGAGCCACACTGCAGCAGTGTGAGGGGGGCTGTTCCCCATGGGATGGACTCAGGCTGGAGAAGTTCCTGGAGAAGTCTCCTGTGAGAAACACCCCAGAGTGCAGCAGGAGAACGACGCCTGTCCCTGAGCAGAGGGAGAAGGCACGGGGGATGAACTGACCATGGCCCCATTCCCTGTCTCCCTGCACTGCCGGGGTAGGAGGTAGAGCAGGAGGGAGGGTGGGATGGGGGAAGGTGTTTTGAAGGGTTTTCTTTTTCTTCTCATTATCCTGCTCTGAGTTTGTTAGCAATAAATTCAATTCATATCTCCAGTTTCGAGCCTGTTTTGCCCGTGATGGTGTTTGATGAGGGATCTCTCCTGGTCCTTAACTCATGAACCCTTGGTTAACTTTCCTGTCCCCTGTGCAGGGGTGGAGGTCAGAGGGAGAGCGGCTTTGGGGGGTGCCTGGCCTCGGGCCAGCGTCACCCCACTGCAATGGCACATGTCCTTGTGTGGCCCTGTGCTATGGTGCCACAGTTGCTGTTGGTTTTGTCTTGCACATGATTTTATCTTTTGCATGAAACGCTTGTGAAGCGTCCCCGGTGTCCCTCGTGTTCCCTTGGCGCCGGCAGGGCACAGGGCAGAGGCAGCGTGTGCAGGCACGGCCCCGGCCCAGAGCAGCAGCCGGGGCAGAGCTCTCTGCCCTCCCACGGGCGGAGCGGGGATTCTCCCGCTCTCAGCCCCCTCAGTTTCCATGGCAACCCCGAACGCCGGGGCGGTGACGTCACCAAGGCCCGCACGGACACAGCGCGGCTCCCCCGGCGGGGTCAGGCTGGCTCGGCGCTCTCTGGGCTTGGCATTGCCGGGAGCAGAGCTGATATTCCAGCAGAGGCAGCGGGGCCGGACAGCTCCTGCTCGAGGGGCTGCGAGGAGGAGGAGGAGGAGATTGATGAGATCGGCGCTGCCCGGGGTGCAGCCCTGGCCGGGCTCTGGTGCTGCCCCAGGTGAATCCTTTGAACCCTTTCCATAAATCCCTGGTTTGTTCATTTCACTCTGTCCAGCCTCTGTTCCAGGAGCCTCTCCAGGCACCAGCTCCACTCAAGGGGGTGCGGGTGTGGATTTTGGGGGGTCCCGGTGCCCCCCGGGGCGGGGTCAGTGCTCAGCAGCGGGGCCGTGATCGGGGGTGGCGGGGGCTGCCCGGGACCCCCCCGGCCCCCAAATCACACCCGGGTGTGAAAAACAAAGCTCACTCTTTGAAATGGTTACAAGTTTAATCAGGGATAAAAAAGGGACAATCTCCAGCGCTGGGGTGTTTAAAACAATGTTCTCTGTGCACCGCTCCATTGCTGGGGCACATCCATATTCATGAGTTTGGGCATCATTCAAACATTCCTGGGAGTTTTGGATGTTCCAGGAACTCTCTTGTTTGGTTCCAACCTCTGACTTGCCTGCAGGACATCCTGTACATCACATCCATGTATTTTATTTCTTCCCCTGGTCCTACTTTGCTGTCCCACACTCCCTGGTAAATTAATAAATTCTTCTTTGGTGCTCTGGTTTCTGTCACTGTTTTCACACTGCCCGCAGATGTGGGACATGACAGAATTGTTTTACACCATTCCCTGAGTCGGTTATAATGTAAAAGTTAGTTATATAGTTATAATATAAAAATTAGTTATAATAAAAAAGTTAGTTGTAATAATTACAATATAAAAGTTAGTTGTAAGAGTTATAATTGAAAAGTTAGTTATAATAGTTAGAATATAAAAGTTATAAGAGTTAAATAATAGAAAAGTTTATAATAGTTATAAAAGCATTTTTGCATTGCACAGTCTAACATTTTGCTACGGCCTACAATACAACATCGATTATAACATAATATAATTTTATATAATCTAATATAATTAGATTATTATATTATCAGCTTAAGGATTGTAAATATATAACCTAATATAATATCAATTTATTACGCTGCCATTTATAGTATACAATGCACACTCAAACTGATAGATTATGTTATACCAAAAAGCAGCTGAAAGGAATTATAAATTTCCCTGTATCAAAATCATTGTGATCAATAACAACGTGCAAAAGCCAATACATGAATGTGAAAGCCAATATTGTATTGTCATTGATATTGTCATTGATATTGTCATTGATATTGGCATTGATATTGGCATTGATATTGGCATTGATATTGGCATTGATATTGGCATTGATATTGGCATTGATATTGGCATTGATATTGGCATTTATAACCCGGCTCTGCTGCCTCTCCTGCAAGGCACCAATGGGGCTCATTCACCCCAGCCCCGGTCCCTGCACATCCCTGATTGTCCCTGAGCATGCCTGTGTGTCCCTGAGCATCCCTACATGTCCCCAAGTGTCCCCAGTGACATCATCCCAAGAATTCCAATCAGGATTTGGGACATTTTCAATGAAAATTCCCAGAAAATTCCCCAAATTTGTCTCAAACACAGCGCTGTGAGGGGGGAGGGGACAAGTGACACCAGCGATGTCCCCGATGGTGTCACTGCCCCGATGTTGGGACATCGCTGTGCCCGCAGCAGCCTCGGGATGTCCTCGATGGCTCTTTGGCACCGCTCGGCCACCGCGCAGCCACCGGGGCTGTCGTGTCAAGTTTTAGGGACATCTCCATTGAACACTATGGCCATGGGTAGTTGTAAAAGCAAAGTCCTTTGTTGCATGGCTAAATCAGCCTCATGGAGGCAGAGGGTGTCACAGTCCGAGCCAGTAAAGTCCCCATGTCCCCAGCAGAAGCGGTGGCATCTTATCAGCAGCAGTGTGCAGGAAGCCTTGTGACATAAAGTCTCTGATACAGGAAACCTTCTTGTACCTGGCCAGTGTGTAATGAGCCCCATGAAGATGTATCAAGCCTGAGGGTTGGCCTGCAACCTCCCAGAGTGGCTTAATAATTAAGGTTTTAACAAAAGATAAAATAAAAATAATACAGAAACAAAAGCTGAGCACAGGTGTCAGAGAAGCCTCTGACCCCTGGCTAAGACACCTTAAAAAGCACCTGAGCACCTCTGAGCTCGTTCTTAAGTACAGGGTGATCAATGAGGGACAATTTGCCAACAGAAGCAGCCACAGGTCCTGAGAAACATCTCCAAAGCCCAACCAGTGCCCCTGTGCTGGCACTGGGCCAGTGCCTAAGAGAAGGGCACAGAACTTTCTAGCTTGGCTTCCTTCTATGTTCAAAGGTAAACCAAAACTTTTTTCCTTAAATAGAATCATTTACTTGGGTGTGGAAATGCGTTCCTACAAGTTTCTAAATCCCAAGCAGAAGCAGCAACAGCAGCAGCAACAGCACCTGTGGTCTGTTTCCTGTGAGTCTTATCAGTGTATATGCATTTTTATTTATACATATACTGTCGTATCAGTAGCAGCTGCCGAAGCAACAACAACAGTGGCATTTGTGATCAATCCTCCCTGAGCCTGCTAGCATTCTCAAAGCAGGGCATTTTATTCTATTTTTGGCCAATCAGGTGGAAACACGAGTCCAGTATTGCCGTGTTGGGCCTATCCTAAGCTAAGATTGATGTGCTACAGCATTCATAATTTCTTACACAAATTGTAGGCATGTAGCTCTGTCTATTCTACCTAGGAATATTTAGCAAAGCTGCATTATTTTTGTTAGGACTAGAATTTAACTATGCAAAAGGCAATGTCACTTGAACTTTAAACTAGGCTTTAGGTCTATTTCTGGCTGATTCAATCTCTTATTTATTAAAGCACTTTAAAAATCTTCTATTTATTTAAAACTGAACTTGCATTTCTACCTCATGTCTGTTGGATTTCTGTATTTTAGTTTCTCTGAAGGTTCTAATTCAGTCCTTACATTTTTGGGCACTCCTGGGCCTGCATGGATTTGGCCCAGGGGGACTTGTTCTCTGACAAATGCATTTTGCAAGTCCTCTGAATTTTGCAAAGCCAAGTCAAGATAATATCTTCTCACAGGTAAACAGATCATTACAAAATCTTGGTCTGCCACAGTTAGCAATCTTGTTCTGGCTCTAATTATGATTTGTGCTGTCATCTCCATGGCTGTAAAAATTGTTTTTGGAAATCTATAAGAAAGAAAAACCCACTCTATGATTAACAAAAAATCTTTCTCAGAAGTGTCCCACTGAAAACTGAGACCATAAAGCTGCATTTTTTCTCCTGACACTGCAAGAAAAAAGGGCTTTACTGGGGCACAACGATGTGCTTGTCTCTTTTGAAGAGCTTCAGTGACCTTTTCAAGGGCTTTTTGAGCTTCAGGTGTTAAAGTTCCAGGAGATTTGATGTCACAGTCTCCTCTCAAAAGGTTAAAAAGTGGAGCAAGTTCATAATTTGTAATTCCTAAAAAGGTCTGACCCATCTGATCCCTCCTAAAAGCTGTTGTAAATCTTGCAAGGTGTTGACACTGTTTAGGAACTGTATTTTTTGTGGCTCGATTGTTTGTTCTGTCATCATCCATCCAAAATATTTCCAGGGTGGGATCTTTTGTATTTTTGATGTAGAAATCTGGAATCCAGCATTCTGAATTTCAGTGACGATGCTGTCTGGAGTCTGTTCCATTTCTTTTTGAGTTGGTGCTGCAATGCGCAAATCGTCCATGCAATGTAAAATCCTTTTTCTGTGGGGGTTTTTGTTGGGCTGGAGACAAAGCTCTTGCCACAAAATATTGACAAATTGTGGGACAATTTTTCATCTCTCGTGGCAGAACTGTCCAGTGGTACCTTTGCAGTGGTTCTCCTCTATTGATGGCTGGAAATGAAAAGGTAAATCAAGGAGCATCCTCTGCATGCAGTGGAATTGTGAAAAAACAATCTTTTAAGTCGATGACAACAAGAGGCCAATCTCTTGGAATCACTGAAAGAGAAGGAAGTCCAGGTTGGAAATGCCTCATGTCTTCTGTAATTTCGTTGATCTTCCTCAAGTTGTGAAGCAATCTCCAGGAATCAGAGAAGTCTTCTTGTGAATTCCCCCTGGGGAGTTCCAGGGACTATTTGTGGGTTTGATGTGGCCTTTTTGTAGGTATTCAACTTACTAATTTTTTGAGGGCATTCAATTTTTCCTGTTCAAGAGGCCATAGATCTATCCAAATGGGTTGACTGGTTTTCCACAATAACTTCAGAGTGGCAGATGTTGCTGTGGTTTCCATCAAGAATCCACTTCCATCTTTGCTCTCCACTGGGACAACACGTCTCTACCCCATACTGTGAAGCAATTCTGCACGATGAAGGGACGGAGGGTGGCTGTCTTTCCTTCAGGACCTGTAACAGTAATCATGGATTCACTTTGCCTAGAACATATGACTCCTCCAATCCCTCTGAGAACTCGCGCCGATTTCACTAGATTCCAATCGCTCGGCCAAAACTCATCAGAAATCACAGTGACGTCTGCCCCTGTGTCCAGCAGGCCTGTAATGTGAACTGTTTTACTCAGGTATGTCAGACTGCACTCCAGCTCTGGCTCTTCATTGGTGATACGTTTTATCCAACGACCATTAGGTGTCGGGTTAAAGCTCTCAAAAGGCATTTCTTGGTATCCAGCTCGCTTATTTCTATTCATTGGCAATGCAATAGCAATAGCTATTGGTGTTTTTGGTTGAATTACCAGTGGAGCTTTGTGAGCAAGAGCTAAAACCCTCAGCTCCTCTTTACAATTTACTGAAACAACAGCTGGAAGAACTGAAAGTCCAAGAGTTCTATTACTGTCCTTGCCTATAATTAGAAAGTCTTGTCTTTGTTGTGAAGTACCAGTAACCCCTGTGGGAATGCATTTATGGCAAGAGTTGTTTAACAAACATATCAGTTTGGAAGCTGCCAGTTCACATTGTGTCCCTGGGGGTAATAAGTCAGGGTCCCTTGGGAGATGGCTGGTGGTTTCACAAACTGCACCTGGCTCGGGTTTTCCCCAGGCACCTTCAGGTTGTTCAGGTGTTCCTGTGATTGTGCTGCCATTACTTGTTTCGCCACACGATGGCGCTGTGCGCTGTTTTTTGGATGGCCTGGGAGCGTCCTTGATGGCTTCTTGGCACCGCTTGGCCACCAAGCGGCCACCAGAGCCACCAGGGCCACCGGAGCAGTCATAGGGACTCAAGAGGAGGTGGTAGATATCCTCAAGTCTTCTGAGCAGGTAACGCTTGGTTCGAAGGGCGTTGGCCTCCCACAGTTTCTCAAACTTAGCCACCTTGATGAGCAAGGCCTCAGAGATATCAAAGGAAGCCTCCTTTGTTCCCTTTATGGTGTTCTCGATGTCCACGAGTCGCTTGTGCAGCTCCAAGGGGAGCACTGTGACTTTATCACACTCAACCACCAAGCACCTCAGCAGCCACAGGGCCACCTCCCTCCCCTTTCCTCTCCTGGTGGCAGCCCCCATCTGGCTGATGGCCACCGTGGCTGCCTCCACGCAGGCATAGTACTTATCCATAATTGAGTCGCCCTCATCCTTGGCCTCGGCCACTGGTGGCTGTTGGGCTGTGGCCACCAGCTGTCCCCTAGCTGTCCCCCAGCCAGTGGTCTTATCCTGCAGGTCCCCAGCCTGGGCAGTGGTGGTGGCCTTGGCAGTGGCCTTGTCCTCCCAGTCCTCAAGGAGATCAGTGGCCTCCAGAGCCACCATGAACCAGCTGTCGTCGAGTGTGTCCACCCACTCCCGCCAGGCTCTGACCGCAGCTCTCACATCGGCCCAGTTGGCCCCTGGGATGTCCGCAAGGGCAGCCAGGGCCTGGCTTGGGGACGTGACACAGCGCTGGCCCCGGAAGGTGACATTGCCATGCTTCAGGGTTTCCCGGAGATGGCAGGTGAATCTCCTCAGGGCTTTGTGCAGAGACCCTGGGTACAGCAGTGGCCACACGCGCCTGCGTTGCACAGTCGCCAGCTTATGCAGGATGCCCACCACATCCGCCACAGTCTCCAGCACCTGGGGGAGGGGACAGGGGAAGTGGCAGGGACCTCATGGCACTTGTGGCCTCCTGGGGTGTCCCCTGTGCCCTCCCAGGGTCTCCTTTGTTAACCTCTCTGGAGAGCTCTGCTGTCCCCTCTGTCCCTTTTTCAACCCCTTGTCCCCTCTGCCACACCCCTGCCACCTCCGCTGTCCCCCTCTCGCCCTCTACTCCTGGTCCCCTCCACCCCTCTGTCACCACCTCCCTTCCTGCTACACCTTCTAGCTCCCTTTGTGACCCCCCTGTCCCCTCCCCCGTCCCACTCCAGGATTGTCGTACCTCGTCGACCTCCATGACTGCTGGGGACACTCTGGGACCCTCCGGGACACTCTGGGGACACTCTGGGGTCACTCTGGGACCCTCTGAGTGGTGAAAAGGACCAAATGACAGCCGTGGAAAAATGGCGCAAGAAATGGGGTGTGGCCAGGAAGGAGCAGGAAGGAGCAGGAAGGAACAGGAAGAGGTGATGTCACCACCCTAGCCCTGCCCCACCACTCACAGAGCCACTGCAGGGTCCCCATTGTCCCCCTGAGTGTCCCCAATGCCCCCCTGAGTGTCCCCAGAGTCCCCCTGAGTTTCCCCAACAAGGCCTGTGAAAAACGAAGTTTCTTTTCTTGGTAAATTTTACAAGGTTTAATAAAAATATAAAAGGAGGAAGATAAAGCAAAAGGTTAATGGCTTTGTCCTGGGCATTCAGCCAAGAGCACTCTTACTGCTCTCAGACACATCTCCTAAATAGGTATTACATTAACTTGTACATTTGGCTGGGTTTGGCATTCAGCCAAGAGCACTCTTACTGTATTAGGACACATTTCTTAAACACTTTTCTTATTACAATAGCTTGTTGTATATTTATTGACTCTTAGGTATAGCTATTTTTTTTATGAACTCATTTTTCTATTTTAGGAGCTGTTTAGCATGGCTACTTTTTGGGTTTTCTTTTTTTTTAGGGCATGTGTGGGGTTTGGCTGTGGTTTTAGTTTGTTCTTTTTATTACTTCTACTTTGGGCTTTGGTTTATGTTTTTCTTTAGTATTAAAACCAGACCCTCTGAAATTAACCCTGAACTCCTAAAATTAACCCTGACCTGCCCTGGAGTTAATCCTGACCCTCCAAAAATTAACCCTGAAGCCCTAAAATTAACCCTGAGCCCCTAAAAATTACCCTGAACTCCTAAAAATAACCCTGACCCCCCAAAATTACCCCAACCCAAATAATTAACCCTGACCAGCTGCAAAATTAACCCTGATGGCTAAAATTAACCCTGATAGCTAAAATTAACCCTGACCCCCTAAAATGAAACCTGACCTCTAAAATTAATCCTGACTTGCCCTGGAATTAACCCTGACCTGCCCTAAAATCAACCCTGACCCCTAAAATTAATCCTGATCTGCCCCAAAATTTACCTTGACCACCCCCCCCCCCCCATTAACCCTGACCTGCCCCAAAATCATACCTGACCCCTTAAATTAACCCTGACTACCCAAAATCATCCCTGAGCTGCCCCGGAATTAACCCTGACCCACCCCAAATTTAACATGACCCCCCAAATTAAATCCTGAACCCCTGAAATTAACCCTGACCACCCCAAATTAACCCCAAACCTCTAAAATTAACCCTGACCTCTCCAAATTAACCCTGAGCTGCCATGGAATTAACCCTGACCCCTAAAATTTACCCTGACCCCTAAAATTACTCTGACCCTCTGGAATTAAACCCGACTCATAAAATTAACCCTGACCTGCCCCAAAATTAACCCTGACCCCTAAAATTTACCCTGACCCCTAAAATTAGTGCTGACCTGCCCCAAAATCATCCCTGAGCTGCCCTGAAATTAACCCTGAACCCCTACAATTAACCCAACCCTAAAAATGTAACATTAACCCCCCAAAATGAAGGTAGAATGCCCCTAATGTGGCAATCAAGGCAATTCACCCCCAAAATTGTCCCCAACTCCCTCCCCCAAAATTGTCCCCACACCTCTCTAAAGTTTCCCCAATCCCCTTAATTGTCCCCAACCCCCCTCGAATTGTCCCCTCCCCCCACTGTCCCCTCCCCACGGTGACAGGACATGGCACACGGACACCGTGTCACCTCCCTCCCCGTGAGATGAGGACAGACACAAGGCATGAGGATGGTGACAGCGCCAGTGCTGGGGGACATCTGGTGACAACCCTCCCAAAACCCCTCCCTCAACCATGGTCACCTGAAGTCAGGGGTCCGAAAAATATATGGGAGACTGGACAGAGCAATGCACGATACAACCAATATGGCTAATGCACGCATTCTCCATTTATTATCACAAGATGGTCAGTTAAATACAGTTTCAGATAGTTTACAGTAACAGGTGCTTTCTAATTGGCACTTGAACAAAAAGGAATGTAAACAATCTTAACGGTGAAATTGCTATAACTATACTAATTAATACTAAGCACACCTTAATCTAATTTCTTGATGCACCACAGGCCTACTCACTACTACTCTGGCCCAACTCTGAGGCCTTGCCCGGGATAGCTCAGGCCCAATCCCAAAGTAAATTGTGCCCTTACTCCTTAAGAAGTTTTGCTACAATCACTCCCTCCCAGGGGGATGTGGACAATGGTGGCACCTCCAGGGGGTGGGGACAGGGCTGGTGGTGGTGCCTGAGAGGTCATGGGGACACCTGGGTTGATGTTCCCAAGGGGTCTTCAGTGTCCCTGAAGGACATGGGGACACAGAAGGGGCAAGGAGCCACCTGGCTTGGGTTGGTGTCCCCAAAGGGTCTGTGGGGACAAGGGGACACCTGGATCTGTTTCCCCAGGTGGCACAGGACATGGGAGGGACAGGAGGACACCAGGAGGGACATTGGGACACCTCGATCCATGTCCCCAGAGGACAGGGGGACACCAGGAGTGACAGGGGACAGCAGAAGGGAGGTGGGGACACTTGAATCCATGTCCCCAGGGGACATGGGGACACCGGGAGTGGTTGACCCCAAGGGGTCCTGGGGTACATGGGGAAACAGGAGGGACATGGGGACATCTTGGATCCATGTCCCCAAGAGTCCCCTGTGTCCTTCGGGGACATCAGAGGGTCTTGGGAACATCTGTATCTGTGTCCCCAGGGGTTCCTGAGGGACATGGGGACACCAAAGGGTCTTGGGGACACCTGGATGTGTGTCCCCAAGGGTCCCCAATGTCCCTTGGGGACAGAAAAGGGTCTTGGGGACATTTCAGATCTGTGTCCCCAAGGGTCCCCCAGTGTCCCTGAGGGACATGGGAGGGACATGGGGACACAGGGACAGCCAGATCAATGTCCCCAGTGGTCCCTGATGTCCCTTGGGGACACCCAGATCCATGTCCCCAGTGGTCTCCAATGTCCCTTGGAGACACAGGAGGGACATGGGGAGAGCCAGATCAATGTCCCCAGTGATCCTGAGGGAGGGGGAAGGGACAGAAGCAGCGCTGAAATGGGTAAGAAGAGGCTGAGAAGCAGAATACCAAGAATACAGGAATTAGATAAAGGAGGCTGTAAGGGCTGGCCCGAAGACCTTCAATATGTCTCACGCTTTTGTCATGGAAAAGAGACTTTGGGGACAGTGGCTGGGACCCCCTCCCACCCTGGCTTGGTGCATGACTCAAGCTGCTGCCATCTGACCAGGTGTGTTGCTGGTGCCAGATCTACATCCTGCCAGAACAACGGAGGCCATGATACACTGCCTCCTGTCAGCCAAACCACCTGTACCTGGACTGAAGGGGCCAACTTGTCCTGTTCCCCCCTGTTCCATTGTGCATGGGCCAACTCCAGTCAAGAGAATTCTCCCCCTCCACTCTGGCTGGGTGCCTCTCGCCTCAAAAAGAAATATATATTCAGCCTCAGAGGAGACCCCTCTCGAGGCCTCCCCACGGAAGACAGGACCTATTAGCAATGCCAAGAGGACTATGAAGGCGGTCTATTGGCAAAAAGAAGATACAAGGACCCCCCTGTCTCTCATCTGTCGGTAGCTATCTGTCTTTTCTCTCTCTCTCTGTCCTCTCTCTCTGTATCATTTTCTCCCTCTCTATTCTCTCTCACTATCGCATATAAGTTTTGTGGGCACATTTTGGTTAAACTGTATTCCCCTTGCCTCTTTTGCACTCTGAGACCACTACGAACTCAGCTCATTTAAGAGTGGGTCGTAACAGAGGCCCATGAAGCAATGGACTGTAACCAATCATATGTCCTGAAGGGTGCGTGCTGGACTTGTGGACAAGATAAAGGTACCAATCAAGTAATGTGTGAACGTGTGAACATTTGTTTTAGAATGTATAAATATAGCTTGATGTAAGCAATAAATGGCTCCTGCTCAATCATATTGGTTGGTTGTCCTGAGCTCCTGCATGTTGGTGACCCATGACGTGGGTCAAAATT
Source organism: Acrocephalus scirpaceus scirpaceus (assembly GCA_910950805.1). Classification (NCBI taxonomy): domain Eukaryota; kingdom Metazoa; phylum Chordata; class Aves; order Passeriformes; family Sylviidae; genus Acrocephalus; species Acrocephalus scirpaceus. The sequence goes on along the minus strand of CAJVGK010000018.1, from coordinate 1,998,174 downwards.
GGTGTTTTCATGAGTCTTGTTGTGTGTGTATTCTCAAAACAGTGCATTTCTATTCTATTTTTAGCCAATTAGGTACAAATACAATTTTTCTATATGCTTGTTGGTCCAATCCCAAGTTAAGATTGATGTGCAAAGGCAAACACAAATTCTTACAGAAATTCTATGTATCCAGCTCTATCTGTTCTATCTAGGAATGCATAGCAAGGTTACATTATTTTCATTATGTCTAAAGTTTATCTATCTTTGCAAAAGGTGAAGCCACTAAACTTTAAACTAGATCTTAGGGCTTCTCTTACTAGCTAATACAGGCACTTATAATCCTTTATTTATTTAAAACTCCACCTGCTTTTCTACCTCATGTCTGTGTAGATTTATGTATTTCAGTTTTTCTGGAGGTTTTAATTCAGTCCTAACATCTTTGGACACTCCTGGGCCTGTATGAATGGGGCCCAGGGGGATCTGTACACCAACATCGGAGGATAGCTTCACTTGGAGAAGAGTCAGGAGTCAGGAGAAGGAAAACTCCTGGGAAAATGCTCCGGATAAAAGACGCAGACACTGCAGGGGGACACTGAGAAAGGTGAGCAGCCGGGGCTGGAGCATGGGAAAGATATTGTCAAACGAGGAACAGGCTACATTAAATATCCTCCAGCATATTCTCTCTGAGAGAGCGGTTAAATAGGAGCCAGAGGTCTTAAAAAGACTAACAAAGCTGAAACGGTGATGGCTAGATCGACACCAAAAGGAGAGAAGAAGAATCACTGCAAATTACGCAGATGAGCACCAGGGGACATGAGATTGGGTCAAAAAAATCTCGAAATAACAAAGAGATGTTTATTATAATTTAAAGACTGATAGGATTGCATTCTCGTTCAGTTTCTAAGCAAGAAACAAAAGATTTATTGCTCTGGGTAATTAAAAATCTCCCAGAAGCTACATAAAGACAGATAAAGTCACAGCTTCTCTGCTCCCTGCGTGCTGCGTATTTAATGAAGTTATGGGCAAGTTAGAGGTCCCAGTGAGCAGTCGTGGGACTGGCCCCTCCGCAGAAACCGCAGGCGGCCCCGCTAAAACCGGAGCCGCGTTTGGCCCCGCTGAGCCATGACCGACTCAGTGCCCTGTCCGAGTGAACCATTTGCTGCCTCCTTCAGTCCTGTATGTGGCTGCCCCAGCCTTGTGGATGTCCCCCTTGGCCGTACAGGAGAGCCCCCGGCCTGGGTGGCCCCCTGAGCGAACGGAGTTTGAACGTGGTGCGGAACTGGGCGGTGTCCTCTGGCAGCACTGCACATGTGGGGCACGGCCATCCACAACAAAATGGCGGCTCCCTTCAAAGACCTTCCATACAACAAAATGGTGGCTCCCCTCAAAGACTTTCCGTACAACAAAATGGCGGCTCCCTTCAAAGACCTTCCCTACAACAAAATGGTGGCTCCCTTCAAAGACCTTCTGTACAACAAAATGGTGGCTCCCTTCAAAGACCTTCTGTACAACAAAACGGCTGCTCCCTGTAATTTTCTGTTGTTGGGGGTTGGATTTATTTCTTTTTTACTTACAGAACTTTTTCCCCTAAGTTGCTAGGAGACTAACTACTGGGTACTTATGGGTACTTAAGCAGAACAAAGCTCTGAAGGAAGAATTTATTGATCCTTCTGTTATCAGAGAATAGGATATGAGATGACCAAGAGGTGCCACCAAGAAATTTATCTACAAGGAGTAATAAAATGCTAAATTAGTAAAATAGGGGCAGCTTTGGGGGGCATCTGAACTCAAAGCAATGTTTGAATGATGCATTATTAGGGTCTTTTGAATATGTTACATGCTGATCCTTTTAAAGGAATGTTCTGAAAGAGTAAGGTGTGCTCTTGGCTGATGCCAACTCACCCGGCTGAGATTCCTTTGTTTTCTGTTTCCTAATTTTATTATTTTTTATGAAATTATTTTCTATAAATTTTACTGAGGAAGTGAACCTCATTTTTCACACTGCCCCCACCATTTTCTCTGTCACTGATGTTGTAAACAGGGCAGGAGATTTTTCTCCTTTTAAAAGCCTTTATTGTGATCAGCTTGGGGGGGGGCCCGACGGGTCGAGTGCACGCCGCCGCTGCTCCAACTCGGAGGAGGAGGTGTGCAGCAGCCTCATTCACTGGAGTGCAGGCAGGGTCAGGTTCGCGGTCCTCACGGCCGAAGGCTCAGTAGGCTCTGAGATTCCAGGGGGTCCCTCTCTGGGCAACGTCTCTGAGTCAGGGTGAGGGGTGAAAACCGCTCAGCCGTGGGAGGAGGCAGCCTCACTCCTTGCATGGTCCATCCATGTGTCTTGGTGGTTCGGTCTAATGAAATTTTTCTAATTTTTGAGCAGTCTCTTCTTAATTTCTTCTCCCAGCTGGCACTGCATCACTTCTATTTGCATGTCTGCTGGTTTTCCCCGCCCTTGGTTTCTGGTTGCTATGTTGGGGGTAGTTACGGGGCTCAAAGGTGTAACAGAAAGGGAATAAAAAGGTAAATGGCCCAGTGATTAACAAAGGGGGTGAACATTTAACAAGGAGCATTGAACTGACAAGACTAAATTTGCAACAAAATTACCTTGTTATCTCAACTGCCCTGGGTCTTTCTGCCCTGTAGCCCCGCACCCCCTGCCCTGCCAGCATGTCTCGCAGTTCCAGACGCAGTTCCAGCTACCACCTCAAAAACAAACCCAAAACACACCCAAAAATACCTCCCAAACCACCCCAAAAATACCCCAAAATGTGTCTCAAAAACACCCCAAAAATTCCCCAGAAATCTCCCCAAAACATCCCAAAAATACCTGAAAAATCCCAGGATTCCTTTAAGATACCCCAAACCAACCTCAAATCTTCCTTTTCCCCAAAAAAATCTCCTTTCTCACCCTAAATCCTCATTTTCCCCCCAAATTCCCTCCTTTCCACAAAATCACCTTTTTCCCCTAAATCCTTTTCCCCCCAAATCCTAGTTTTCCCCCCTCAAATCCACTTTTTCCCCAAAATCACATTTTTCCTCCTAAATTCCCCTTTTTCCTTCCAAAATCCACTGTTTTCCCCCTAAATCCTTTTTCCCCCCAAATCCTAGTTTTCCCCCCCCAAATCCTAGTTTTTCCCCCAAAATCACATTTTCCCTCCTAAATTGCCCTTTTTCCTTCCAAAATCCCCTGTTTTCCCCATAAAAGCCCCTTTTTCCCCTCAAATCCCTCTTTTTTCCTATCACCATGTGTAAGAGTCGGCCCGAAGACCCTTTTACATGTCTCACGCTTATTCATCATGGAAGATAACTTTGAGGGAAGAATGGAGGTTTTGGACTCTTGGCGCTAACAGGAACTACATCTGCCCAGGTGTTTACTTGGGAATGTGTGAAGCCGGATTTTGCATCCTGTTCGAAACAATGGAATCACGAAGCGTTGCCTTCTCTCAGGTGAAACACTCACACCTGTACCGAAGAGGCCAGCTTGTCCCGCTTCTCCCCATTGTGCATGGGCCTGGACTCCATCACGGGACTTCTCCCCCCTCGCATTGTGCATGGGCCTGGACTCACGAGATTTCTCCCCCACTCTGGCTGATTGCCTCTCACCTCAGAAAGAACTGTATATTCAGCCTCAGAAGAGACCCCTTTTGAGGACCTCCCCACAGAAGATGAAATCTATCAGCTCCACGAGGGTTGGCGGTGTCGATCTATTGGCCACGCGCCACAAGGATTGCGAAGGCGACTCATTGGACTGCTGCGAGGATTCCGTCTCTCTCACTGTGGTAATCATATCTATCTGTCCTATCTCTCTTTTTCTTTCTTGCTTTCATCTATATAGCTTTCTTTACTCAGTTTCCTTCTCTCATTATTGCATATCAGTTTTGGTGGGTACATTAAATAAAGTATATCAGTTTTTGGTGGGTATATATTGAATAAAGTATAGTGATTTTTGGTTAAACAGCATTTTTTGTCTCCTTTGTACTCTGGAACCAATACAAACTTAGTTCACTTTGAACGGGTTGTAACACCATGGAGCTTCTGATAGACCTCATCCACTAGCCCAGGATTTTCCACCGTTCCAGCTTGGTGCTCTCAGAGTCCCGCAGGGGCACCGAGATCAGACTGCCCCGGGCTTTGTGAAACAAAGCCCCCCTCAAAGTGCCTGCTTCTGTTTATCATTAATGCTGCAGTTGTCGTTGTTTGTTTGCCTTGTTGTACATACTAGTAAAGAGCTGTTATTCCTATTCCCATACCTCTGCCTGAAAACCCCTTTAATTTTCTAAATTATAATAATAATTTGGAGAGAGGGGATTTGAATTCTCCATTCCAAGGGAGGTCCTGCCCTCCCTAGCAGATACCTGTCTTTCAAACCAAGACAGGGGGGCAGGGACAGAGACAGGGCACAGGGCAGAGGCAGCGTGTGCAGGCACGGCACCGCCCCAGAGCAGCAGCCGGGGCAGAGCTCTCTGCCCTCCCACGGGCGGAGCGGGGATTGATGTTCCAGGAACTCTCCTGATTGGCTTCAGCCTCTGACTTGTCTGCATTACATCCTGAACATCACATCCGTGTATTTTATTTCTTCCTCTGGTCCCATCCTGTTGTTCCACACTCCGTGGTAAATTAATAAATTCTCCACAGCTGTGGTTTCTGTCACTGTTATCACCAGCCCACAGATGTGAGAAACATAATTGTTTTACACCACTCTCTGAGTCGGTGATAATATAAAAGTTAGTTATAAAAGTTACAATATAAAAGTTATAATAGTTATAATATAAAAGCATTTTAGCATTGCACAGTCTCTATTTTAATATTTTGCTAAGGCCTACGATGTAATATTGATTAGATAATTATATAATCATATATAATCTAATAATAGAAATTATTATAATTTATATAGATAGATTATAATAATATTTTAATCTAATCATTAATGTTTATTTAGATTATAATATTATTAAATGAAGGATTATAAATATATAATCTAATATAATATCGATATATTATGCTAGCATTTCTGTAGGCTATACGGTGCACACATAAACTGATAGATTATGTCATACCAAAAAGCAGATGAAAGGAATTATAAATTGCACCATATCAAAATCATTGTAATCAATAACATTGTGCAAAACCTAGTACATGAATGCAAAAGCCAATCCTGTATTGTAATTAATACTGTCATTTACATTGTCATTGATATTGTCATTTATAACCCTGGTCTGCTGTCTCTCCTGCAAGGTACCGAGGGGGCTCATTCACCACCTGCCCCCAGATCCCTGAGTGTCCCCAAGTGTCCCTGAGTGTCCCAAGTGATGTCACCTCTGGAATTCCCATCAGCATTTGGGACAGGTTCAATGAAAATTCCCGGAAAATTCCCCAAATTTGTCTCAAGCACCAAACAGGGAGGGGGCAGAGGATCCGTGACACCAGTGATGGGTCAAATTGCCAAGTCAAAGTGACTTGAATACTGTTTTGATGCAGAAAACATCTGGGCTTGTTGGCAAAACATCTGTCCAGGTAGAGTCAGGGCCTGGCCAGGGCTCAGGCTCTAAACTGGAGTGATGTCCCTTAACACATTTTTAAAACAAAGCTCTTAACAATAGCAGTTATGAAATGTTTAAGCAGGTAGAAAATAAAAAGGAAGGATCTTGAAATGACATGTGTATTATGGATAATTAGAAAAAAAATGTTAAAGTATATGAGAAGTCAGTTATAAATATAGAAAATTAATAAATTCACATCATGTAATCAATATATCAGCACCAATCATCTGAGGAAGTTGAGATAACACCTTTCTAAACTGTCATGTACTTATGACCTTGAGATAAAACTCAGAAAAACACTAAAATAGCTTACAACTAATAACAGCCACGATGTAGAATTGTTACTGACTCTTCTGTTATCTGATTTACTAAAATATGAATATCGATCTAATATTGATACCCAACTGTGACGGACAAAAGACTCTCTAACTGTTAAAGTTACAAAGTGTATGTTTATTACCGCACCGGGCAGCGCTGGGAAATTTCCCTAATGAGCGCTGCAAAGATCACAGGTGATTACAAAGCCTTTTATCCACAATAGTGTTGAATGCACAAAATACAAATGCATATTCATACCCTTGTCACCTCCTCTTCTCCGCTTCGTATGCTAATTAACAAAAAGGCTATTAAGCATTCACAGTTTGTTCTCCGAAATGAGTCGGGGGTCTATTCTGGGGAGGGGTCACTAGAAATGAGGAAGTAAAATGAGTCTTCCTCGTTCTAACCTTTCAACCTTTTGTTGTGTCATGATTTATGGATCCTTGGTAGGACTCCCTGTTTCCTGTTTTCCAGGCCTATTTCAATAGGTTGTTTCTGAAAACAGGAGGCTTGCAACTGTTTTGTATTCCTGGGGTATTGATTAGCTTCTGTTTTTCATTACAAGGAAGCTTCACACAAACATAAAGTTGACAAGCAATGAGTTATTAGATCCAGGACAGCTTATCTAAAATCCAGTCTCTCTTTAACCATCCTCTAAGTTTTAACTGATTTCAGCAAAGCTTATCTTTTCAGCTAAATCAGCAATATACATAGCTTTTCTAAAGTCTTAATAATTAGTGCCTCATCCCCTCCTCACCGCCCCCCCCGAATCCATTGGACCCCCGAACTCACCACACCCCCGCCCCTCGGCACCCCCCGGCCCCCCCCCATTGATTGAACCCCCCCGGAACGTCCCCAGCCCCTCCCCCCTCGGCCCTCCTGAGCCCCCGGCCTGTGCTCTCAACTGGGAAACCCCAAATCCTTTGGAATTCTCACCTGCAAGTCCCCAAACCCTACCCGGGACCCCCAAAACACTGGTGACAGTTGGAGAGGGATGGGACTGGGGACACTGGGCGGGTGACACTGGTATGGGGAAAACGGAGTGGTGGCACTGGACTGGCGCTGGGAGCACTGGGATGGCACTGGTGACACTGGGCTGGTGGCACTGGGACAGGGCTGAGGACACTGGGCTGATGCTGGGTTGCGGGCAATGGGCTGGTGGCACTCAGGTAGTGACAGTGGGACAGAACTGGTGGCACTGGGTAGGTGGCTCTGGGATGGGATTGAGGACACTGGGGTGGAACTGGGCTGGTGGCACTGCCCTGTCCCTGGTGCCACCTCTGTGGTGTCCCCGTGTCCCTGCGGTGTCCCTGCACTCGGCCCGCACTGCTCTGGGGGTGGCTGAGGACGGTCCCCTGCTGCTGGCCCGGGCCACGGTGGCCGTGTCCTGCCAGGTGGCCCGGCAGGGGGAGGGGTGGGGTGCCCGGGAGGTGATGTCACCTGGCTCTGTCCCTTATGGGTGTGCCACATTTGCGCCTGTCCATGATTGTCACTCGGCATGTTCGCCCCCCGGGAGTGTCCCCAAGGTGTCCCAGCCGTGTCCCCAGTGGCCATGGAGCCCCACAAGGTGTGACAATCCCGGCGTGGGGGGACGGGACAGGAGGGCATGGGAGGAAGGGGAGAGGAGATGGGCAGAGAGGACCAAGGGTGGTGGGTGAAGGGGGACAGCGGGGGGGTGGCAGGAGGGACAGCAGGTGGTGGCAGGGGGGTGGCAGGAGGGGGAGGAGGTGACAAAGGGACAGAGGGGACAGCTGAGCCCTCCAGGGAGAAGCCAAAGGGGACTCTGGGAGGGCACAGGAAGTCACAAGTGCCACCAGGTCACAAGTGCCATGAGGTCCTGGCCACCTCCTCTATCCCCTCCCAAGGTGCTGGAAAAGCAGGGGGCCGTGGTGGCCACCCTGGGTGAGCTGGTGGCCACAGTGACCGCGCCATGCAGGGACGTGTGGTCATTCATGTACCCAAGGTCCCTGCATGCAGCCCTGAGAAGATTCACCTGGCACCTCCAGGACGCCCTGGGCCACTGTGGTGTCACCTCCCTGGGCCGGGCCCTGGCCACCCTCAGGGCCACCCCGGGGGCCACCCAGGCCCATGTGACAGCCATGGCCAGTGCCTGGTGAGAGTGGGTGCACGTGCTCCTGGAGAGCTGGTTCTGGGTGTTTGAGACGGCCGCCGATCTCCTCGATGACTCAGAGGATGAGGCCACCAGCACCCAGGCCAGGGACCTGCAGGACAGGACCGCCAGATGGGGGACAGCTGGGGACAACCTGGTGGCTGCGGCCTGGTGCCACTCATGGCCTGGGCCAAGGACGAGGTGGACTCATGGTTGGATGTGCACAATGCCCAGGTGGTGACGGCCATCCATGCCATGGAGGAGGCCATGGTGGCTACCAGCCAGGCATGGGCAGCCACCAGGAGGGGACAGCAGGCAGAGGTGGCCCAGGGGCTGCTGGGGCACTTGGTGGCCGTGTGTGAGGAAGCCTCCACGGTCCCCCAGGAGCTGTTGCGCCAGCTCATGGACATTGAGGCCACCCTGAAAGGGGCAAAGGAGGCGTCCACCAATGTCCCTGAAGCCTTGGTGACTGCGGTGGCTGAGGCTGAATGTCTGTGTGAGACCAGAAACCTGCCTGACCACATGTCACCTGCCACCAGCAGGTGACACCTGGGGACATACACGCCCTCCTCTCAAGTTCCTATGGTGGCTCCAGTGGCCCTGATGGCCCCCATGGCCTTGTGGTGGCCAAGCGGTGCCAAAAAACCACCGAGGACATCGCAAGGCTGCTGGAGGACAGTGATGTCACCACTGTGAAATCATCGGGGCAGTGACATCATCGGGGACATCACTGGTGTCACTTGTCCCCTCCCCCCTCCCTGCTGCCACGCGCTCCGTGGGTCACTCACCAGTGAACCCCAGCCTTGCCCGGCCCCCTGGCCAGAAGCGTGCGCAGCTGTCGGTAGGGCCCGCTGGACAGATCTGCAGAAACCCACCCGGTGGTTCTTGGCAGGCAAGCACTGGATGTAATATGCAGCTATGGCGAAGGAGGAAAAGGAGGCTCTCTTCGGAGGTGGAATAGGAGATGTTTATTACCTGGACATCACCTCAGGATGGTGAGCGAGAGAGGGCACGCTGGAAGTCCTGCCGCTTAAAAGGACAGATGCCAAGGGGCGTGTACAAAAACTTTCCACCAATAGGGGGATACAAAGGGAGGAGTTGGGGGGTAGATTGACACACAAAAGGGCCAATCCCTGGAGGGGAGTAGGGGATTTCCAGAACCTGTCCCAATCAGAAGCCGGGTTCTCCCGAGTTTTCCAGAAGGGGGAGAGGCTTTTCCTGAGTGACTGGCAGGCTCTGGGGGAAGGGACAAACTTGGATGGACAGGAGGGTTTCCAGGGGAAACAGCACCTTCGGGAAGGGGTAAACCAACTGCAAATGCAGCTATAAACAGGAGGGTCTGGAACAAACCATTTTCCCAACTTAAATAACATTAATTATATAAACCCAAAACTTGTGAGCACAGCTCACGCACCACTACACCTCCCTGCACAGTATTTCAGACAAATTTGGGGAATTTTCTGGGAACTTTCACTGAACCTGTCCCAAATGCTAATGGGAATTCCTGGGGTGACATCACTGGGGACACTCAGGGACACTCAGGGACACTTGGGGACACGCAGGGACGCGGGGCCAAGGGGTGAATGAGCCCCCTCAGTGCTTTGCAGGAGAGGCAGCAGACCAAGGTTATAAATGACAATATCAATAACAATATCAATGACAATATCAATGACAATATCAATGACAATACAATATTGGCTTTTGCATTCAGGCATCAGCTTCTGCACCTTGTTATTGATCACAATGTTTTTGATACAGTGCAATTTATAATTCCTTTCAGCTGCTTTTTGGTATATCATAGTCTATCAGTTTATGTGTGCACTGTGTAGCCTACAGAAATGTAGCATAATAAATCTATATTATATTAGATTATATATTTATGATTCTTAATCTAGTAATATTGTAATCTAAATATATTTATAATTAGATTATAACATTATTATTATCTAATAATTTGTATTATTTATAATAATTTATATTATTAGGCTAAATAGTATCACATTATTATATAAATTATATTATATTATAGTATAGGCCATAGCAAAATATTACACTAGAAACTGTGCAATGCAAAAATGCTTTTATATTATAACTATAACTAACTTTTATATTGTAACAATTATAATCAATTTTATATTATAACTGACGCAGGAAATTCAATTCTGTTGAAACAACAATTCTGTTGTTTCCCACATCTGCAGGCCAGTGATAACAGTGAAGGAAACCACAGCACCAGAGAAGAATTTATTAATTTACCAGGGAGGGTGGCACAGCAAAGTAGGACCAGGGGAAGAAATAAAATATATGGACCTGATGTACAGGATGTCCTGCAGACAAGTCAGAGGTTGGAACAAAACAAGAGAGTTCCTGGAACATCCAAAACTCCCAGGAATGTTTGAATGATGTCCAAACTCATGAATATGGATGTGCCCCAGCAATGGAGCAGTGCACAGAGAACATTGTTTTAAACACCCCAGCGCTGGAGATTGTCCCTTTTTTATCCCTGATTAAACTTGTAACCATTTCAAAGAGTGAGCTTTGTTTTTCACACCCGGGTGTGATTTGGGGGCCGGGGGGGTCCCGGGCAGCCCCCGCCACCCCCGATCACGGCCCCGCTGCTGAGCACTGACCCCGCCCCGGGGGCACCGGGACCCCCCAAAATCCACACCCGCACCCCCTTGAGTGGAGCTGGTGCCTGGAGAGGCTCCTGGAACAGAGGCTGGACAGAGTGAAATGAACAAACCAGGGATTTATGGAAAGGGTTCAAAGGATTCACCTGGGGCAGCACCAGAGCCCGGCCAGGGCTGCACCCAGGATGGACCAAAATGGACCCAGGATGGACCAAAATGGACCCAGGATGGATCCCAATCACGAATTTCACCCTTTTATAAGTTTGGGTCCATTTCCATACTGGGGTCAATTGCCCAATTACACTTCAGGTGATGCAGTCCCACCCTCCCAGGTCGCTCTCCTCAATCCGCTGCTGTTTGCACTTTTTGGGCCCAAAGCTGCAGCGCTGCCCTTGGTTCTGGGGCTGGGGAAGGAATTGTTTTGTCTGACTGAGCTGTGAGGAGAACTTGCTCACACTCTGTATGAAATTCAGAGTCACACACCAATGCAGTGCAGAATGTGGAAAATATAAAAGCTCAAACTGAAGGCATCATTTCCCTCCTTTAGAGGCTTGACAAGGCCTTTACCTTGTCGAGTCTGTTCTGAATATCTACTAATAATAGGTATTTAATAACAGATAAGTAACCAATAACAGGTATTTAATAACAGATAAATTTGGCCTCTGTCTCCACCAGCTGATGCATTCAGGGTTTTAGATCCCCCGCTCCATCCCGGCCTCAGCCGCAGCTCCCAGCGCCCTCAGGTCCCGCTCCCCCCGAGCTCCCGGCGGTTCAGGGCAGCAGCGGCTCCTTGGCCTCCTGCCCGGGCCGGGCCCAGCGCCGGGGCCGCTCCTCAGCCGAGGTTTCCGAGCGATGCCGGAGTGCAGGGAAAGGGAGGCGGGGCCGTGCCCTGTGCAGAGCCCGCCACTCGCCGCCATTGGCTGATTCTGCCGTCACTCCTCGTTCTCGCTGCGCGCTGATTGGGCAGAGCGGGGACAAGCCCGCGTCCCGCCCCCCGGGCGCTGGTGGCAGAGGCGCCATTGTGGGAGCGTCTGTGCGGGCCCGGGAGCGGCGGCAGCGGCCGGAGCCCGGGGAGGCGGCGGCGGAGCTCGGAGGCGGCCCCAGCGCAGCGTCCGGGGACGGGGCAGCCGCTTCTGCCCTACCCACAGCAACCGGGACGAGCCAGCGCTGCTCCGGCCCCGGCTCCTGCCCAGGCCCCAGCGGGAAGGAGACCGCGGGCAGCCGCTCCCGCAGCGCCCTCAGCCCACGGCCAACACGGCGCCCACACGGCACAAGGAACCCGCCAGAGCAGAGCCCCCTGCCGCCCCCTCCGCCCGCACACAGCCCCGAGCCCCGGCACAACCCAGCGCGGCTCCCACCTGCGCTGGCGCCGCCTCCGAGCTCCGCCGCCGCCTCAGCGGTGGTTCCCGGTCACCCCCGGGATGTTCCAAATCGCTCCCGGTAGGATCCCAGTTGGCCCCAACATGGTCCCAGTGGCTCCCAGTCATCCCCAGTATGGCCCCTTTCACTCTCAGTCACTCCCAGTAAGAGTCCAGTGTGGCCCCAGTCAGTTCCAGTATGAACCCAGTCACACCTTCTGTGATGCCATTTGCCCCCACTGTGGTCCCAGTTGCTCCCAGTGCAAGTCCAGTCATCCCCAGTATGATCCCAGTAACCCCCAGTCACTCCCGGTATGAGCCTGGTTTGATCCCAGTCTCTCAGATCCTCCCAGTATTATTCCAGTTACTCCAAGAATGACCCTGTCAGTCCCAGTATGATCCCAGCATGGGCCCAGCTGCTCCCAGTATGATCCCAGTTACCCCCTGCATTATTCCAGTTTCTCCTATTCACCCCTACTACGGATCTGGTCACTCCCAGTATGATTCCAGTCAGTCCCAGGATGATCCAAACCACTCCCAGTCTCTCCCAGTATGACCTCAGTTGTCCCCAGCATGCTCCCAGTAGCCCTCAGTGTGGTCCCAGTATATCCCAGTATGACCCTGGTGCCCCAGTTCTGCTCCCAGTGGGATCTTTTCCCAGTCTGTCCCAGTCTGTCCTGGTCCCTTCCCAGCAGCCGCCACCATTTCCCAGATCCTGCCCCCCCCCGCCCCATTCCCAGGCACTGGGACCCCCCTGCACCCCCTTATCCTGCCCCCACACCCCCCTGCACCCCCTTATCCTGCACCCGCACCCCCCTGCACCCCCTTATCCTGCACCCACACCCCCCTGCACCCCCTTTCCCGGGGATCCTCCTCTCCCAGCCCCTGGATCCCCTGTTTCCGTCACCCCGGGGACCCCCGGGCCCCCATTCCCGCCCAGCCCGGGGCACCTCACCCCCAGGCCTCCCTTTCCTGGGAAACCCCAGCTGGGCACGGGGCTCTCCAGCCGCTCTGGGATTGATGATCACCCCAAGGAAAGGGAGAGAACAGGAGAGAGAGAGAGAGAAGGAGATTGGGAATCAGGGATCGCAGTCCCAGCGCCCAGTCCTGCTCCGCCGGGGCTGGGACCCGCACCCGCAGGAAAAATTGGATCCGCTGCTCCCGGTGCTTCCCCCGCTTTGGGCCGAACCCAGCGGGTTCCGGGCAGAGTTTGAGCGCAGGGCCCGGGAGTTCAGCACAGCCCGGCCCGGGGGTCCCGCGTGGCCGTGGAGGGTCCCAGATGGATCCCTGAGGGATCCGGAGGGGTTCCAGGAGGGGATCCGGGCAACGAGAGGTGAGTGGGAACCCCAAAACCGAGACCCCCTTGAACCACAATTCCTGGGCACCGGGACCACCCTGAACTTCCATTCCCAGGCACGGGAACCCCCCTGAACCCCCAATTTGGGTCCTGTGACCCCCCTCCATTCCCTTCTCCAGAATCGACACCTTCCTGTGCCCCCTGATCTGGCACCGGGACCCTCCTCAACCCCCATTTCTGGCCACCATGATCCCTTTGAACCCCAAATCATGGCACGGGAACCCCCCTGAACCCCCAATTTATGTCCTGTGACCCCCCCTGTACCTCCTTCCCCAGCATCAAGATCTCCCTGTACCCCCTTATCTGGCACTGAGACCACCCTGAACCCCATTTCTGGGCACCGGCACCCTCTGAATCGCCATTTTCAGACACCAGAACGTCATTGAATCCTGAATTTCCTGGAAAAAACCCTGAACCCGTAATTTCAGGAATGGGGACCCCTACTGCACTCCCTTCTGCAGCACCGGGACCCCCCTGTACCCCCTTATCCGGGACTGGGATCCCCCCGCACCCCCGTCCGTGCTCTGGGACCCCCCTGCACCCCCTTTTCGGCCATCCCGCATTTCCCAGACCCCAGACCCGCCCTTTTCCTCGGCTTTTGGACCCCCAGATCTCCCAAATTTCTGCGTCCCCCCAGTTCTCCATTCCCGGCGCTTCCTGGATGGGGTTCCAGGGGATCCCAGGGGGTCTCAGCGGAGATCCAGTGGGATCCAGATGAATTCCCTGGAATTCCCCTTCCCTCCCGTCTCGCTTTCGCGTCTCCCAAGCTGCGTCCCCAGGATCCGCCCGCCTCTCCCAGCCCCAGCCCCCCTTTCCCGTGACCCAGGGACCCCCTGGACCCCCAGTCCTGCCTTTCCCAGCTCCCAGACCCCACTTCCCTCAACACCGGGGACCCCCGGACTGGATCCCGCCGAATTCTCGGGAATTCCCCCGTCCCCTCCCCCCCCGCCCTCCCTCGGTCTCTTTCGCTTCCGCGTCCCAACCTGTGAGACCGGGATCTGCCCGGCGACCGGTGACGTCACTGACAGAACGGAACGCCATTGGCCAGCACGAAATAGCGGCGCCAATGGCGGGGCCGGAGGTTGCTCTGGGGGCGAGGCCAGGGCTTGAGCGGGGCCGCAGCGGAGCAGCGCCATGGCTGCAGCGCTGGGGCTGGGGGCGATCTTGGGGCTCCTGGGGCTCCTGGGGGAGCCGGGGGGCGCGACGAGAGGTGAGTGGGACCCCCGAAACCGGGAACCCCCTGAACTTCCATTTCCGGGCACCGGGAACCCCCTGAACCTCCATTCCCGGGCACGGGACCCACTTGGATCCCCCATTTTGGGTCCTGTGACCCCCCTCCATCCCCTTCCCCAGCACCGGGACCCCCCTGTACCCCCTCATCCGGCACTGAGACCCCCCCGTACCTCCTTCCCTAGGATCGAGACCCCCCTGTACCCCCTCATGTGGCACTGGGATCCCCCTGTACCCCCTTATTTGGCACCAGGATCATCCCGAGTCCCCATTCCTGGGCAGGAAAACCCCCTGGACCCAAATTCCTGGGCATCAAAAACCACTGAGCCCCCATTCCTGAGCACGGGGACCCCTTCAGCGCCCATTGCCGGACACCGGGACCCCCCTGCACCCCCTTATCCGGGACTGGGACCCCCCCGCACCCCCGTCAGTGCTCTGGGACCCCCCTGCACCCCCTTTTCGGCCATCCCGCATTTCCCAGACCCCAGACCCGCCCTTTTCCTCGGCCTTTGGACCCCCAGATCTCCCAAATTTCTGCGTCCCTCCTGTTGTCCATTCCCGGCACTTCCTGGATGGTGGTTCCAGGGGTCCCCAGGGGGTCTCCAGTGGGATCCAGATGAATTCCCTGGAATTCCCCTTCCCTCCCGTCTCGCTTTCGCGTCTCCCAAGCTGCGTCCCCAGGATCCGCCCGCCTCTCCCAGCCCCAGCCCCCCTTTCCCGTGACCCAGGGACCCCCTGGACCCCCAGTCCTGCCTTTCCCAGCTCCCAGACCCCACTTCCCTCAACACCGGGGACCCCCGGACCCCCCTTTGGTGGGCACAGGGACCCCCTGGATCCCCCATCCCGCCTCTCCCAGTCCCTCCCTTGAACCTTGGACCCTTCCCGGCTCTCCCGGTTCCGCTTCCTGATCCTTGGACACCCCCAGACCCCCCAATCTCTGCATCCCCCCAGTTCTTCACCCTGTGCATGGGGGGTCCCAGGGTGTTGTGGAGGATCCCCCGGGGGGTTCTGGGCCCTGG
Source organism: Acrocephalus scirpaceus scirpaceus (assembly GCA_910950805.1). NCBI lineage: Eukaryota > Metazoa > Chordata > Aves > Passeriformes > Sylviidae > Acrocephalus > Acrocephalus scirpaceus. The sequence continues at coordinate 1,982,636 of CAJVGK010000018.1, read as the reverse complement.
GACCCCCCTGAACAACAATCCCTGGACACTGGAACCCCCCTGCACCCCCTTATTCTGCACCAATCCCCTCCTGCACCTCCTTTCCCATCCATCCTGCCTTCCCCAGTCCCCCATTTTCCTTGACCCTGATGCCCCCTGCACCCCCATTCCTGCTTTTCTCTGCCCCCAGCCCCCCCTTTCCCCTGCATCAAGGACCCCTGAGCCTCCTATTCCCAGGTCTCCCCACCCTGTGACCCCTCTTTCCTTGGCCCTGGGGACCCCTGGACCCCCTTTCCTGGGACTGGGGATCCCCTGGAGCCCCCATCCCACCTCTCCCAGCCCTGCACACCCCCCTTCCATAACCCTGGAACCCCCTGAGCCCCCATTCCTGGACACCGGGACCCCCTGCACGCCCTTTCCTGTCCATCCCACCTCTCCCAGCCCTGCAAACCCTTTCCTTGGCCCTGGGATCCCCAAACCCCTTCCCAGCTCTCCCAGTTTCCCCTTTCATTGATCCATGACCCCCTCAACCCCCCAAATCTCCGTGTCCCCCCAGTTCTCCACTCCCTGCATTACCTGTTTGTGGCGGTGTCAGAGCCCAGCCCGGGGATCCCCCAGTTCATGTCCATGGGGTTTGTGGATGGGATCCCCTTCACGCGCTACGACAGCGAGCGGGGCCGGGTGGAGCCGCTGACGCAGTGGATGAAGGACGGAGCTGAGCCGGGATATTGGGATAGGCAGACCCAGAATGCTGTGGGGCGCCAGGACGTGTATGCCAGGAACCTGGAGACAGCACAGGAGCGGTACAACCAGAGCAGGGGTGAGTGGGGGGATCTGTGGGGCTGGGATGGGATCTGTGGGGCTGGGATGGGAACTGTAGGTTTTGGATGTGGATTCACAGGGCCCCAAAGGGCTGAGATAGGATGTGTGGGGCTCAGATGGGATCTGTGGGGCTGGGCTGGGATCTGTGGGGCTGGGTGGGATCCGTGGAGCTGGGATGAGGATTCACAGGGCTCCAAGGGACTGAGATCAGGATCCGTTAGGATGGTGTGGGATAGCTTGTGATCCATGAGTTTAGGGCATGGATGCACGGGGCTGGGATGGGATCTGTGGGGCCAAGTTTGGGATCCCTGGGGTTGGGGTGTGGATCCATGGGGCTCCAAGGGGCTGAGATAAGGATCCATTAGGATGGTATGGGGTTTCTTGTGATCCATGGGGCTTGGATGGGATCTATGGGGCCAGTTTGGGGTCCATGGGGAATGGGATGTGGATCAGTGGGCTCCAAGGGGCTGGGATGAGGCTCTGTGGGTCTCCATCAGACTTTGGGGCTCCCTAGGGCTGGAATGGGGCTCTGTGGGGCTGGGACACAATTCCATGGGTCTCTGTGGGTACAATCCCCCCAGGTCTCCACACGCTGCAGTGGCTTATAGGCTGTGAGCTCCTGTCCGACGGGAGCGTCCGTGGTTCCTCCCGGCACGGCTACGACGGGCGGGATTTTCTCTCCTTCGAGCTGGGATCCGGGAGATTCGTGGCGGCCGACAGCGGAGCTGAGATCACCAGGAGGCTCTGGGAACGTGATGGGACCTGGGCTGAGTATTTGACGAATTACCTGAAGCACATCTGCCCTGAATCACTCCAGAAATACGTCAGATACGGGCAGAAGGAGCTGGAGCGCAAAGGTGGGTGGGAATTTGGGATTTGGGAATTGAGGATTGGAGAACACGGTAATTCCTGTGGGAATTCCACAGGCAGATCTCACTCTAATCCCATTCCTGTGGGAATTCCATGGGCAGATCTCACCCCTATTCCATTCCAGTGGGAATTCCATGGGCAGATCTCACCCCCATCCCATTCCAGTGGGAATTCCATGGGCAGATCTCATCCCCATCCCATTCCAGTGGGAATTCCATGGGCAGATCTCACCCCCATCCCATTCCAGTGGGAATTCCATGGGCAGATCTCACCCCCATCCCATTCCCATGGAATTCCATGGGCAGATCTCACCCCCATCTCATTCCAGTGGGAATTCCATGGGCAGATCTCACCCCCATCCCATTCCCATGGAATTCCATGTGCAGATCTCACCCCCATCCCATTCCCATGGAATTCCATGGATGCATCTCACCATTATCCCATTCCAGAGCCCCCTGATGTCCATGTGTCCGGAAAAGAGGAACACGGGACGCTGATCTTGTCCTGCCACGCGTACGGATTCTACCCCAACACCATCGCCGTCAACTGGATGAAGGGGGATGAAATCTGGGATCAGGAGACGGAGTGGGGCGGGGTCGTTCCCAACAGCGACGGCACCTTCCACACCTGGGCCAGGATCGAGGCGCTGCCGGAGGAGCGGGAGCAGTACCGGTGCCGGGTGGAGCATCCCGGAATGCCGGAGCCCGGGATCTTCGCTTGGGGTGAGGCTGGGAATGTGGGAATTGGGAATTTGGAATTCCCAAATGGGGATTCCCCTTCCCCTCCTCACTATCCCGCATTTCCCAGAGCCGACATCTGGCGGGAATCTCACCGTGGTGGTCGCTGTGTCCGTCATCGCTGCCATCCTCATCCTCATTGCCCTCACTGGATTCATCCTCTGGAAGCGCCAATCCGGTAACACACGGGATGGGGGTGGGGAAGGGGCACGGATCCACCCGGCACCGTTCCAGGAATCCTGTGCCACTGACACTGATCCCACTGTTTTTCCACAGGGAGGAGGGACAGGGATGGATACAACATGGCAGCCGGTGAGTTCCAGTGGCGGATCCAGCTCTGGATCCCCTCTGTGTGGATCCCAGGATGGATCCTGGGGTTAATCCTGGTGTGTGATCCATGCTGGAATCTCTTCTCTTTCTGCAGGAAGGGACATGGGAACCAAGGGCTCGACTGCAGGTACAGAGCGGGATCAGGGTGGGATTCCAGAGGGAATTCGGGGCAGGATGGACGGACTGGGATCAGGGAGGGATTCTGGATCAGAGCAGGGATCCAGAGTGGGGTCAGATGGAATTGGAGAGAGGGATCAGGGCTGGATTCTGGAGAGGGATCCATTGAGATAGATGGGGCAGGATTCGTGCAAGATGGATGGAACAGGATCAGGGCTGGATTCCAGACGAGAATCAGCCGAGATGGAGTGGAGCAGGACTGGGCAGGAGGGATGGGGCAGGATCAGGTGGGATTCTGGATCAAGGCAGGATTCCAGTGTTGGATTAGTCGGGATGGATGGAGCAGGATTGGGGCAGGATGTTTGGAGCAGGATTGGGTTGGGATTCCGGGGCAGTTTGGGGCAGGATGGATGGAGCAGGACTGGGACAGGGTAGAAGGAGCAGGATCAGGTTGGATTCTGGAGCAGCTCCTGCTCTCCGTGGGCTCCAGCCAGGTCCATCCTCGGGAATGGGGACAGGGACAGGGTGACACTGTGACCCTCTCTCATCCCAGCAGGAATCACTGCCTGAGCGATCCACGGAGCTGGATCCAGCAGGGGCACGGAACGTGAACGTGAACATCCTCTTCCCGGGAAAGCCGAGAGCTGCTAGCAGAGCTCATCCTGCTGCTCCCACCTGTGCAGGTGGACAAGCCTCCCAGGCCTTTGCCCTAGAGGGATGTCCCTTTAATGGAATGTGATAAGCTCATCTCCACCCCTCCCAACCGTAGATGAGGCAGTTCTCTCTCAGGTCAGAACAAGGCACCCAAAATGCATTGTATACTTTTCCAATCCATTGGTTCATCCCCTTGGTATCACCTCTGCTTTCCCCCATAAATATCCCAGAGTTAACCCTCCTTGGGAGGAAGCTGCCATTCCTGGCCATCGCTTTGCAGGGTAATAAAGCTACCCTGTGGAACTGCTACACAGCGCTTCTGTCTCTCTGTCCCTTGAGACAGCCTGGGATAACCTCGCAAGGCAGAGCTGAAACCACTGCTGAGAGCTGATTCACTTGCAGCCGCTGGCTGCACCTTGCCGAGGCTGCCCGGCAGCCGGGGACTGTTCCAGATCCCCGGAAAGGCTATCTATAGCAGGACCTCTCTCTCTGGGAAGATTGCAGCTATCCGGATTGCACCACAGACCCCCCCTGTTGTCCACTACCCCCCACCCCTTAGCTCTTGCTAATGGATCAATTTCCCAGTATTTTAAAGCCAAGATATTCCCAATGCATTAGTTCTGGTGTGAAATTACCCCCTTTGGGCAATAAATCTTCATTCCCTCTTCCAGTGTCCAACAGTTCCTCTCTAGGAGCCAGGAATGGGAATGGGGACGATGGGGACAGGGATGGGGACACTGGGAGCAGGGATGGGTGTTGGACACCAGATAGAATCTCCCAGGACCCTGTGCACACAGGCTTAGGGGCAGAAAGGAATGCAGGGGTGTAGGAGTGCACCCCCACACCCGAGCAGGTGTTTCTGTATAAGGGAAAGAGTTTTGATTTACCTTTGAACATATAAGGAAGTTAAACTAGAATTTTCCATGCCCTTCTCATTGTAATTGGCCTGGCGCCAGCACAGGGGCACTGGTTGGGCTTTGGAAATGTTTCTCCGAACCTGTGGCTGCTTCTATTGGCAGCAGGCCAGGTTGTCCCTCCTAAAACATCAAGTGTTTATGAAGGTGCACAAAGGAGCTCAAGTGCTTTTTAAGGTGTATTAGCAAGGTGTCAGAGGCTTCTATGACACCTGTGCTTGGCTTTTTCTTCTGTTTCTGTATTGTTTGTTATTTGTTTTTTATTAAAACTTTTGCTTTACAAAACACACCTGGAGAGCCATCTTGCAAATAATAAGGCACTCTGGGAGGTTGCAGGCCAACCATCAGGTCTGGTGCATCTCCATGGGGTTCATTACATGCCAGCCACGTGTAAGAATGTATCACGGGTTGGTCTGAAACCCTCCCAGAAACTGGGATACATAAAGTCATACAGACATGAAGTGGAAATGTAAGTTTTAGTTTTAGGTGAGTAAAATATGCCTTCAGTGCCTTAAGCAAATAAGAGACTGTATTAGTTGATAGAAAAGCCCTAAAGTCCAGTTTAAAGTTCAGCAGCATTACCTTGTACAAAGTTAACTGAGTCCTAGACATAGCACAGCATTGCTAACATTGCTGGACAGAATAGATAGGCTGTAGGCGTAGGCCTTGTGTAAGAAATGACGAGCATTTCGCACAACTGTGTTAGACCAGGATAGGTGCAAAAAGACAGTAACAGCATCGTGTTTGTGGCTGAGTGGATGATTTATGAACATAATGCATTGTATCGGGGGTGCTGCTGCTGCTCCTGCTTGGGACATGGGGACTCTATGCAGGAAGGCGTTTTACATAATGGCACAGACTGTAACACTCTGGCCTTCCTGAGACTGATCTAGCCGTGTCATAAACTACTTTAACAACAAGCAACAGCCTCTCTTGTTCCTCAGTTGGCTGACCAGACTTGACAATGGGTATTTGGGTTCCCAATACCTCTGAGGGTCCAGCCCTTGCAGAGAAATGGCTTAAATCACTTAGTGAGACGGCATGGTCAAATGTGTCTTGGAAAAGCAAAAAGGTTTTAATAAAGAAAGAAAATAATGCAAAAACAAAGATCAAAGCCAAATACACTGTAGGGACGGTCCCCATACCCCTGCTACAACACCTGGAAAATGCGTGGAGCACCTTTGTTCTCCTTCTTATCTACTCAACGATTGAGGATGGTTCTCCTGGCAAACTGCAAATAGAAAGAGGTACAGTGACAAGGTCCAACAGGTGCTTCTCTCTTGGCACTGAGCCAATTACTGTCAGGACAGCAAAGAAGTTTCTCCGTTCTTTACCTTATACAAGGGATGAGTCTCAAACCTTTCCCTATATGGAAAACACTTGCTCAGGTGTGGGGTGCTTTACTACCAGGAACAGGCTAGGGACACATGAATGGGAATGGAGACACCAGGAGCAGGTCGGGGACATCAGTAGTAAGTTGGGGACACCAGGAACAGGATGGGGACACCAGGAGCAGGTTGGGGACACCAGGAGCAGGTTGGGGACACCAGGAACAGGATGGAGACACAGGAGCAGGATGGGGACACCAGGACTGGAATGGGGACACCAGGAGCAGGGTGGGGACTTGCCAGCCATGCCTGGCACCATCCCCCGGGATTCATTTCCAGTCCCATGTCCCATGTCCAAGTTGTCCCCAGGAGGGTTTGGCCACGTCAGGGTCCTGGAGGGGCAGTGGGATGGGGGGAGGGGTCAGGCCAGGCCTCGTTGTCCCCAACGGTCCTTGAGTGTCCCCAAATCAGGGCTCGAGATTTCAGTGAGGTTCCTTGGCCACGATCATGACCATGACATGAAATATCACGTGAGATGAGAGTGACCATGAGTGACACAAGCCTGAGATGACCATGACCATGGGATGACCATGACACAAACCACAGCCCTGACCCTGAGATGATTTGGACCAAGAGATGACCATGGGTTGGACTTGGCACAACCATGGCCTTGAGGTGACCCTGATGTGATCATGGCCATGAGATGACAATGACATGATCCCGAGATGACCATTACAGTGAGATGACCATGAGCATAAGATGATGGTGATCAGGAAATGACCATGAGATGGCCATGACCATGAGATGACCATAAGATGATGGTGACAATGAGATGACCACGAGATGACCATGACACCACCATGGCCATGAAATGATGAAGGCCATGAGATGACCATGACTGTGACCATGACACAATCTTGGCCAAGAAGGGACCATGGGATGACCACAACGCACCATGGCTATGTGGTGATCAAGACCATGAGATGATCATGACACAACCACGGCTGTGAGACAATTGTGACCATGAGGTGACTGTGAGATCACCATGAGATGACCATGACCATAAGATGATGGTGATGACCATAACGGTGAGAAATAAGGAAAGTCTTGCAGAATAAGGACCTTTTCCACCTTTGTTAAATCCTATTCACTTCTGTTCACCTTTGTTCACCAAAAAGCACTCCAGGAAGGGTTCAGCTGCAGGTTGGATGACTGGAGAGTGTGTGGTGGTCACCTCGTGCGTGAGGCAGTGATTGCTTGGGAGATGTGTGGACACCACGTGATCAGGGAGGTGATTGGGTAAAGGTGACACCACAGTGACAGGCAGCCAATGTGTGCTTGTTTTGGTTAAGCTGGGTTAAGTTGGGTTAAGTTGAGTGAGTATAAAAAGGCTCAGTTGGTTACAATAAATGATCTTCTTCAGAGCAAGCAAGGAGATCTGTGGCGTTCTGTTATTTAGGAGTGGAGCTTGTTGTATTTTTCGTCCACAAACTCTAGTGGCCTGGTTTCAAGGATAGACAGCACGGCTACCACGTGTTCCTTGTAGCGCCGGGCTATTAACACACAGACACCAATTTGGTGGATGGTTAAAAAAGCGTTTATTTTCTGGAACAGGGAGCTTAAATACTTTCTGGGTCTTTCCTACGTCAGAGGGTCTTGCTACACTTCCTGGGGGGGAACGGAAAGGTACTGGTATGTCCTTGAAGGGGGCTTGTGTCCTTGAGGTAGATCTTATCTGATGGCTGGAATGTTTCTGAGGCCCTCTCGTAACAACCCGATATCTTCCGAGCGCCTTTCCCTGTCCAGCCAGTCTCCCCCTGTCCAGCCAGTCTCCCCCACATCTCCCCCCCCTCTATCACTAAAGAAATGAGGTAGATATATGTATATATATATAGGCACTAAATGAGGTAGAAGGTTAGTATCTAACTAAAGGGAGAAGGAGTTTGGAAACCTGAGTAAATTTTTGTCAGGCAAGTTTGAAAAAGCTTGTGACTGGCAATGTTCCCTGATTAATTCACGGCATTTCATGCAGGCCTAGGAACAGAATGTTAGTCCGTTCTAGGCGAGTTTTAACAAATGAAACTATTTTGTTCAGCAGGCATGGTCCGAAGATAGCTGTTAAAAGTAGCATTGCTAATGGGCCTACTAAAGTGGAAATCAAAGTGGTTAACCACGGGGATTGGTTAAACCAGGATTCGAACCAGCCTTGCTGAGCCTCTCTATCTTTTTGTCTCTGAGCCAGTCTGTTTCGAAGTTCTGCCATCGAGTCCCTAACTACTCCCGTATGGTCTGCATAAAAACAGCATTCTTCTTTCAGGGCTGCACACAGGCCTCCTTGCTGCATGAACAGGAGGTCCAAGCCTCGTCTGTTCTGCAGAACCACTTCCGAGAGCGAAGAGACTGACTTCTCTAGGTATGAAATGGATTTCTCGATCCTCTGCAAGTCCTCATCAATGGTCATTTGCAGTTGAGACAGTCCTCGGTGCTGTGTTGCTAGGGCCGAGACACCTGTTGCCGTTCCAGCCGCTCCCAAACCAAGCAACATGGCTATGGTTATTCCTGTCAGTATCTCTCTTTTGTGAAGCCGGCTGGGTTCTTCGAAGAGGTTGTATACCTCTTCATCTGAGTGGTACAGGACCCTAGGAACAATCAGAACTTGGACACAGAAGTCGTTAGAATCATTGAACTTAGGAAGAAACACACAAGGACTTACTCCGGATCTCTGACAGACCCACATTGCTGATGCGGCTGGGACCACCCACTTATTATTTTTTCTGTTGGGCTTTACAATTTTGGAGCAAACATTCCCTTTTCGCTTAGCTAGGGCTGCATTTCCAAAACATCTGCCCCGGCCTGAGACTTGACTCAGGGTGATACCTCTGCGGGGTGTGTCCCATCTGCACTGATGAGGTGCATTGGCTGTGGAGTAAGTGAATGAGGTGTTTACAGCAACTCCTTCATAAAAAGGGGGTTGGACATCATAACAAAGCCAACAAGAATTTGTTAGGTTAGGGTTAGATTCATTCAGGGATAGATAAGTGGCATCTAACATACGAAGAATTGGGTCAGGGTCTGACTTGACAAATCGACCTATCTGAAGAGCTTTCTCATCACTGGCTGGGTTTTCTGTGACACTTGCGGGTAAGGTTTTGGGGTTAGTTATGTTTTTCTCTGTCTGTGTGCTTTTAATCACCTTGTTGGGTCCAACCGCTCGGGGTGCTGATGGCTGGAGCCTGGTAATTCGCACATTCACCCACTCTTTTGTCCCGTAGAGGACCACTGTCCATGTCTTACCCACTGTCCAACCAGGATGATTTGGCTGCAAGACTGTCATTTTATAGTACAAACATTTTTTAAATTTGGGGATTTTATAACTGTTTCGATGGGGGTTTTCCTGTACAGAAGGAGGTGGTTTGCAACCTGTGGGTGCCCAGGTGAACTGCAGGAACTGGTCGGGCTGTGGTGGGTCCCACCCAGGCCCTGATGGCCTGGCATCTGTGACTATAGTTTCACAGCCCCAGTACCCACAGTATCCCCACCCAGGGTAATTACAATAACTTTTCCCTGGGTTTGAAGCCGGGCACCAGTAGGATATGTGCACGGGTGTTGAGAAGGAATTTATCGTTGGTCGTCCTGGAAACAGATCGTTGGTGCGAAGCACGAAGGATGGAGTGTTTGGTGTGGTGATGGCTCTGAGCACCTTATCATTTGTAAGGTGTCTCAAGACCCACCTGAATGGCTGATGTGGGTAGTAGTTCGGGCTGGCTTGTCCTCCGGCGACAAGCCCCAACAACAAAATCACACAGATTTGTCGTTGATGCTTAGATCTCACTCGCGTGGGTTTCTCTGCTGCTGTCTGACGTTTTGGTGGCGTATCTCGTTCCTCTGGAAGGGGCATGTATGCATTATGTGGCCGCCCCACCAGCATGTCCTGTAAACAGAAACTCACAGTTTTCATTAGTCTCATCCTGCTCACTGTGAAGATCAGGTTTAATTGATTTGAGAGGACACCACCTGGTTTTCCCGTCCTTTCTGACAGCTGCATACCCTCGCCCTGCAAGCATCAGTTTCCAGCCCCGTTCCCACTCACCCAGCTCATTCCTAATTGCAACCTGTGGGCCTTCCTCTATCATTTTGGAGGCCCAGTGTTTTTGAACAGGACTGTTTGTTTCATTTCCTCTAGGGAACTGATTCAATGCTATCAAAGCTGTTGCCAGTATACGTGTCTGCTCTCCTGAGGGGATAGAATTGGTGAAGCCTTCTGCTTTTGCCAACACCTCTATTTTGTTTTTCAGGGTCTGATTTGCCCGCTCAACTATAGCTTGTCCGGTGCTATTGTATGGAATGCCTTGTACTAGTGTGATCCCCCATTTGGAGGTAAATTCCTGCACTGGTTTAGAAATGAAATTGGAACCATTGTCAGTTTTGATCTGTTTGGGAATGCCAAGCCACGCCATAGCTGTCAGCCAGTGCTGAATTGTGGCTTTGGAGTTAGCTTTGTGATGCTGTGTGGCTATGATCATTCCACTGAATGTGTCCACGGTCACTGCGAGCCATGCTCGGGGTTTCAGCAGTTGACACAAGGTGAAATCTGACTGCCAGACTTCTGAGGGCTTGAGACCTCTGGGGTTGACCCCACTGGTCCACAGGGGTGACTTCTGGCAGTGAGGGCATGTGGCCACTACATGTTTGGCATCTGCTGTGGTGATTCCGCATTTCTTTGCCAGTGCTTTGGGTCCAATGTGGAGAGATTCGTGCAGCTGACGAGCTTCTTGCAGCGTCCAGACGCCTTTCGCTGCTGCGTCCGCCTTGTCATTGCCGATCTGGAAGTAACCTTTGACTGGGTTGTGACTGTTGATGTGAATGACAGATACTGTGCCCTTTCGTGAAGAAAGTGCTTCTTCAAGCATCAGGGCTGCTGTTGATGTTGACACACCTGGTCCTGCCATAGCCAGACAGAGCTTTGCCACGAATATAGAGTCTGTTACGATGTTCAGGTGCTCGTCTTGGAAGAGTCCACACGCCAGGACTACTGCTGTCGCTTCCAATTGCTGCACCGACAGTGTGGGGTCGCATGCTTTGACACAATGCCATTTCTCTTCTGCCTGCCACACTGCTGTCGCGGTGGAAGTCGTGGAGGAAGCATCTGTGAAAACTGTTGGCCCTGGTTGTGGTCTGTCCATGACCTTCGGTGGCATGTCTATGTCGACTATGGTCAGCAGCTGAGTCCAAGGTGGTCTGGTGGAGTAGCAGATTTCTCCTCCAAATCCGATGAGAGCAAGGGCTAGGTGTTCTGAGATCGTAGTTGAATCTGTGGTTGATTGCTTGCGGAAAGGAAGGTGGATTCTCATTGGCTCAGTCCCTAGATGTTTCAAGGCGAGCTTTCTGCCTTTCATGATGAGGTTAGAGATGCATTCTATTGCTGGGGAGAATGCACGAGCTGGTCTTCCAAGGACCACCCATTGGATTGGTCGGGCTTTTTCAGAAGGTCCTTGGGCCAGCGCTCCCACCCCCCCTTTTGGTGTGAAATGTACATACAAGTCCAAGGGCATCACTGGATTCCATCTGGCAAGTGTGCCAGTGGACATCTGCTGTTCGATGAAGTCCAGGGAGCTCGCTGCTTGCGGTGTCAGCTCCTTGGGTTCCCAGGGATGCTTTCCTTTCAGGAGGTCATGCAAAGGGTCCATGATCTCAGAAGGAATCAGGATGATGTTGCGAAGCCACTGCAGTGATCCTACCAGGCGTTGCATGTCATGAAGCGTCTTGATGTCTCGGTGAATTTTCACCTTGGGAGGTGTCACGTAGGAGTTTGTGATCCCCACTCCCAGGAAGGTGACGCAGGGTCCTTTCTTGATCTTCGCGCTTGCAATTTCGAAGCCGTTGGCCTGGAGAATCTCTGTGATCACGGATATCAGGTGATCCACTTGACTCGCTGACTGTGCTGAGACCAAGACGTCATCCATGTACTGTATGATGGTTGCAGTGGGATGAGAGTGTCGGACTGGCATCAGCGCTTTGTCCACGGTGATCTGGCAAATAGTTGGGCTGTCGACCATGCCTTGCGGTAAAACCTTCCACTGGAAACGCAGGCTGGGCCGTTTGCCATTTGGAAAGACCACGGAGAAAGCAAACCGTTCCCTGTCCTCAGGATGCAAAGGTATTGAAAAGAAACAGTCTTTAATGTCCAAAACTGCACATGGCTGTCCTTCAGGGATGGCTGAGTTCATAGGTAACAGTGTCTGAACTGGACCTATGGGTCTGATTGTTTTGTTCACTTCCCTCAGGTCGTGGACTAAGCGATATGCCTCTCCAGACCTTTTGGGAATTACAAACACAGGAGTGTTCCATGGGCTTGTGGAGGGTTCTATGTGACCCTTTTGCAGTTCCCGTTCAACCAGTTCCAGCAATGCTGCTACTCGAGGCTCTGAGAGGGGCCACTGCTCAACCCAGATTGGATCTGAAGATTTCCAAGTCAATTTGATCGGGAGCAGCGGGTGCACAGCAGTGGCCCTTATCATAAATTTGTGATTCTGACTCCAAGCAGAGCTAGAACATCCCTTCCTATCAAGGGTGGAGAGTTTTGCAAAATGTAGGGATAAATTGCGACAGTTTGTTCTGGTCCCTGTTTTGTGTGAAGTGTTATGGCTACTAGTTGGGTGCTTTTCCAAGCTCTGGATTGTCCCCCCACCCCGTTCACAGGAGGGACTTCCCTGGCTTGCCAATGCCTGGGCCAATTTGATTGAGGGATGATCGTGCAGTCTGATCCTGTGTCTGCCAAAAAACTGAAGCCCTAAAATGTGAGGGTCCCGACTGCCATAGAGCTGACATTTTCCCCAAACCCTCATGGGCTCTTTCCCTACTTTCATGACCAGGGCCACCCAGGGGTTCCGCTCTGGGGCGCCCCCTGCTGACCCTGTGACACTTGCACAGTTTGTGGTGGTGGGGGTTGTGAAATTGTTGCTGCACCATTCTGCCACTGAATGGTTGGTGGGGATGTAATGCTGACTGGGTCCTGTATATATATAGGGTATGAAGGCCCCCCACCCCACTGGGTGTTGGGAAAAATGGGCCATCTCACAGTGGGAGGGAGCTGAATCTGGCCCACACGCCCCCTCCCCTTCCCGTTTCCCCGGGGTTTGGATCTGCATTCCCTGGCAAAGTGACCCTTTTTCCCACAGCTCCAGCAGGTTGGCCTCTGGCGCTGTTGGGTCGGGGGTGCTGCCACAGGCTGCTGTGCTGGCTGAGGACAGCTTTCTGCCAGATGACCTGTTTGGCCACACTTCAGGCATGCTATTGCATTGGTTATGGTATGGATGGTTGCCTGCATTGGGATCAGTTGTTCTTCTTTGGCTACATGCTTGATCATGTCAGCCAGACTGGCTCCCACTGGCAGAGAACGCAGGATGTCTTTGGTGATAGTATTACATTGTTGTTTTAAACAGTCTGTCACCACAGGTCCCTTTGCCGCCTCAGGCAGGGTAGATGAATCGATTGCAGCTTGCAAGCGATCTACAAAAGTCGTGAACTTCTCACTCTCCCCCTGCTTGATGGTGGACCAAGGCGTGGCATGATCTACCACCCTTGAAGCTAATTTAATAGCTTCTCGAGCTGCCCTAGTCGTGGCTCTGACCTCCTCTGCTGTGAGGCGTGCTGCCTGATCCTGTGGTGTTGCCACATCGTCATGTTTGCCCAGAAGCCTGGAGAGGGTAGAGCCATGTAGGGACTGTCCCTGCCCTGAGGCTTGGGCCAACGCAGCTGTGCACTGATCAGACCATTCCTGCTGAAATAGAATCAACCCTGCCCCATCAAAAAACATGCGAGTTATCTGTGAAATATCAAAAGGCAACAAATCATCATTGCTGAAAAGCCCATCTATTAACGTAGATACTACAGCTGAACCCATCCCTTTTCTTGAATTGCTTTCACCACTGCTTGTATTTCTTTTGTATTTAAAGGTGTGTAAGTCCTTCTCTGATTTTGTCTCACCCCTGACACCCTAACTGGAAATGCATGAATGGCTGCCGCTGGTTTCCATTCAGCACAAGCTATCTTTATTTTGCCCCAATCTGTGAGTTTATGTTGTGTTTGTTCCCCTGTATTATAAAAAGCTTTGTTTGATTTGGGTAAAAAACCCATGAACTCTGTTGTCTCTGTTTCCGATTCTGCGGACTCAGAGCTCTCAGTGGGACTTTCTGTGGAGCTGTGGTCCCACTCAGTGTCGGAAGCAGACTGCTGGTACACTTCCGGCTGGCTGTGCCTTTTTGTTCGGCTCCGCCCTCGCTCCGCCTTCCGGGAGTGGCTTTGGGCGGACCCTCGGGTCCGTCCCCGTTCCGCCTCCCGGGTCCGGCCCCTCCCCCCTTCCCGGGGGTGGTGTCGCCACGCCTCCTGTGGGCAGTCCCATCCCCGCCCCCTGGGCTCGCCCTGCCCCCCCCACGGGGGGGTGTTTCCTCCGAAAAACGCCATTGAGGGGGGTTTCCGGCCGCGGTCGCCCCCCCACTCGCTCTCCCGCGCATGCGCAGTGCAGATCGGCTCTGCCGAGCCCTCTCGCCACGCACGCGCGCTGGCGGGGACTCGCATTTCCGGCTCTCCACGCGGCTTTTCGCCCCACCCCCGTTCACATTCACGATCGCCATTTTGGAGGTATGGGGGGGGGGGGAGCCCGCGCCGCGTCTTCCGCGTCTTTCTCTGCCTCCCTTGCCTGCTGTGCTAGCCTTTCCCAAACAGATTTCGCGCGCTCTCCGTTCCCCCGCGCTGTTTCGGCGATTGGGCGACCCGCGGCTGCCTCCGCCGGCTCGGAAAAGCGGGCGGAGCCTCTCCCGCGCGGCTGCTCCCCCGGAACCGGCGAGTCAGCGCTTCGCGCGCGCCGCGGCTGCTCCCCCGATCCCGGCAACGTGCCGTTGCCCCGCCCGGTCCACAGCGGCGGCGGACCCCGATCTCCCGGCTCCGGAGAGCGGCAGGTGCCCCGCGGCGGCAATTCCCAGCCTCCCTTCTCCCCGCCGCTGCTGGCTCGCGGCGGCAGCCCGGCGCCGCCGGGTTCGGGCGGGTCCCGCGGTAAAAAGCGGCGGGGGGGTGAAGGGGGACCCGCGCCTTTTTCGGGGGGCTCCGGGGGGTTCCCTGGGCCCGGGGGTTCCCGCAGCAGGGTCCGAGGCTCCCCCCCACGGTCCGGGAGGTCCGGGGATGGGCTCCGGCGGGGGGCCCACCCGTCCTTTCCCCCCGTGCTCCCGCCACCAGACAAGCCGGCCCCGGAGGATCCCGCGGTTCCCCGATCCCTCTCCCCCGGCTGCGTGACGGCAAATAAACAGGTTTTAATTGCTACCCAAGTTTCCTGCTGTTCTCTTGCTTTTTTCAACGCTGTTTCTACATTTCCCCACGCTTTGAGATTCTTTCCACTGCCGGTAACTTTTGCATCCTCTGCCAAAGCGGCAGTATAACTCCCCCACCTTTCTACATTTAAAATATCTATTGGCCTCTCAATCGTGCCCAAATTTATGAGTCTTGCTATAGCAAGATATAAATTCTTTTCCTCACACCGTATACCCCATTGCTTTTTTAAAATCTTAACAACCTGCGCGAGAATCTCCATCTTCTCGCTGGTCCCGGAGGCGTCCCTCCTTCTCTCGTGGTGGATCGGGCCCGCCGCTCCCCACCGCCGTCTCCTTTCCAGGCGAAATCCCGATTTCCTAGGTCCTTTTCCCGGGTTTCGGCACCAGATGTTGTATTTTTCGTCCACAAACTCTAGTGGCCTGGTTTCAAGGATAGACAGCACGGCTACCACGTGTTCCTTGTAGCGCCGGGCTATTAACACACAGACACCAATTTGGTGGATGGTTAAAAAAGCGTTTATTTTCTGGAACAGGGAGCTTAAATACTTTCTGGGTCTTTCCTACGTCAGAGGGTCTTGCTACACTTCCTGGGGGGGAACGGAAAGGTACTGGTATGTCCTTGAAGGGGGCTTGTGTCCTTGAGGTAGATCTTATCTGATGGCTGGAATGTTTCTGAGGCCCTCTCGTAACAACCCGATATCTTCCGAGCGCCTTTCCCTGTCCAGCCAGTCTCCCCCTGTCCAGCCAGTCTCCCCCACAGAGCTGAAGCCTAGATCCCAATAAACCTCTCCAGGGGAAAGGCCTCTTGAGGAAACTCAGGCAAAGCAGACAAGCTCACACATCCACACATGGCACGTGGCTAGCTCAGCAAGAAGAGGCAGAAGGCCTTGGCACCAGATCAGTTCCAGCACGTTTATTTCCACGAGCTGAAGGGAAACCCAGAGCCAGCAGGGGTGAACATGTGCCTGTCCCAGCCTTAAGTGTGAGGTTCAGCAGCCAATGACCTTGAGGCACAGGGACAGAGCAAAGGGCAGGTAAGGTCAGTGTCCCAAGGGGAAAACAGGGCCCGTCACCAGCTCCCACAACCAATGGAGATGCAGAGGAAAGGAGAAACCAAAGGATCAGGGGCATTAGGAACGGGGGGAAAGCAGGGCAAACCATCGTGTATACAGCACCATTGGGAAGTCCCCTCTCTCAGGCTGGGCAGGTGGCTATGGTCTGTGCTGCCAAGCCCAGATCCTAGGTATTATGTCAAGGGGCTGCAGGGACTCCACATTGGATTCCCCCCAAAAACACCTGCAGCCCCCAGGAACACCTGGATCGCCCCAAAGAACACCTGGAACATCCCCAAAAACACCTGGAAATACCTCAGGGACACATGGATCACCCCTGGGACACCTGAACCCCCCCAAGGACTCCTGGATCCTCCCCAAAACCCACCTGCTCCTCCCCCCCAGCCCCACCTGGCCCCTCCTCAAGGACACCTGGATCCCCCTGAGGAGCACCTGGATGCACTCAAGAACACCTGGATCCTCCCTAAAATCCACCTGGACCCCCCTCAAGGACACTTGGATGCCCCCAAAGACACTTCGATACCCCAAAAAAACACCTGGAGCCCACAAAAACCACCTGGACCAACCCCAAACCCATCTGGACCCACCCAAAACCCATCTAGATTCCTCCAAAGACATCTGGATCCCCCCCAAACCCCACCTGGGACACCCAAACCCCACCTGGCCCCGCCCCCCGTAACATCACAGGGGTGTCTGTGATGGCCCTCCGCCCTCCCTCCCCTCCAGGTTTGTATTTTTGGGTCTATTTGTGGCGATTTTTGGTTGCCATTGGTAAAAATCCAACCAGGGCCTGGCCAAGGCGCCTCTGGCAGCGGGGCCTTGGGAGGGGGCGGGGCCAGAAGCTGGGAATGGGCGGGACCTGGAGGGGCAGGGAAATGGGAAGAACGTGCAGTGGGCGTGTCCAGGGGCAAAGGGGCGGGGCTAAAACAGTGGGGCGGGGCATTGTTAAAACCTGAGGGTTCATCCTGATCCCCTCGCCACCAAAACCCCCCCAGGACCCCCAAACCCCTCCAGGACCCCACAACCAGGAACTCCAAATCCCACCTGGAACCCACCAAACCCCAACTAGGACCCCCCTAATCCTACCTGGGACCTCACAAACCCCACCTGGACCCCACAAACCCCACCTGGACCCCACAAACCCCGCCTGGGAACCCACCAACCCCCAACTAGGACCCCCCTAATACTAAATGGGACCCCACAAACCCCTCCTGGACCCCAAAAATCCCTCCTGGGACCCACAAAACCTCCTCTGCACTCCCCAAACCCCTCCTGGGAGCTTCCCCAAATCCCCCAAACACTGGTGACAGTGGGAGAGGACACTGGGATGGGACCGGTGACATTAGGATGGAACAGGTGGCACTGGGGACACTGGGAGGGGACACTGGGATGGGAGCGGTGGCACTGGGCTGGCACAGGAGGCACTGCCCTGTCCCTGGTGTTGCTCACCTGCTGCTGGCCCTGGGCGCGGTGGCCGCGCCCTGCCAGGTGCCCGGCGGGGGGAGAGGAGGGGGCGGTGCCCGGATGTGACGTCCTATGGCTGCGCTCCTTCCTGGTGCGACATTTCCTTATTGTGCCGAGCGCCGCTCCGGGCGTGTTTGTCCCCGCCGGGAGTGTCACCGACCGGAACACCAGACTTGTTCGCCCCCCGGGAGTGTCCCCAGAGTGTCCCCAGGCCGTCCCCGCCGTGTCCCCAGCGGTCATGGATCCCTGGGAGGTGCGACAATCCCGGCGCGGGGTGGGGGAGGGGACAGGGGGAACACGGGGCGTGGCGGGAGGGGACAGAGGGGTGGCAGAGGGTCCTGGGGAGTTTTGTGGCGGGCCCCAGGTAGGGTTTGGGGGGTCCTGGGGGATTGGGGGCAAGCGAGACAGTGAGGGGTTGGCAGGGAGGACAGCAGGGAGTGGCAGAGGAGTCGAGGGGGTGACAAAGGGACAGAGGGGACAGCTGAGCCCTCCAAGGAGGGGGCAAAGGGGACCCCGGGAGGGCACAGGGGCCACCCCAGGAGGCCACAAGTGTCACCAGGTCCCTGCCACCTCCCCTGTCCCCTCCCCAGGTGCTGAAGGCACACGTGGCCGTGGTGGCCACCCTGGGCAAGCTGGCGGCCATCGTGACTGCGCCATGCCGGGACGTGTGGCCGCTCCTGTACCCAGAGTCCCTGCGCACAGCCCTGAGCAGATTCACCTGGCTGCTCCGGGACGCCCTGGACCATGGTGATCTCACTTCCCTGTGGCAGCGCGGTGTCACCCCCCTGGGCCAAGCTGTGAAGGCCCTCAAGGACACCCCGGGGGCCACCCTGGCTGATGTGAGAGCCGCGGTCAGCGTCTGGCGGAAGTTGCTGTTCGCGCTTGAGGAGAGATGGGCCCGGGTGTCCTGGCAGGCCGAGGAGATCCTCAACACCTTGGAGGATGAGGCCTCGATGGATGAGACCCACCCCCAGGGAGGGACAGCTGGGGACAACCTGGTGGCTGCAGCCTGTCAGCCGTCAGCAGCCCTGCCCTTGGCGAAGGCTGCACACGAGGCCCCTGTGGCAGCGGCCACCAAGGCCACAGAAGAGGCCGTAGTGGCCATCAGCCAGGTGGGGGTGGCCACCAGGAGGGGACAGCAGGTGGAGGACCCCGTGGAGCTGCTGGAGCACTTGGTGCCCTTGTGTCACGAAGCCATCGCATTCCCCTGGAAGCTGCTGAACCAGCTCTGGTTCATCGAAGCCATCCAGGAGGACACAGAGGAGGTGTCCCCTGATGTCCTCCAGGCCTTGAAGAATGTGGTGAAAATCTTCGAGCAGCTGTGGGAGGTCAGCGCCCGCCTGAACACGCGTCACCTGCTGGGAACACTTGAGGGCATCCACAACCTCCTCTTGAATCCCTGTGGTGGCTCCAGTTGCCCCAGTGGCCACTTGATGGCCAAGCAGTGCCAAGAAAGCATCGAGGACATCCCAAGGCTGTGCCAAGAACAGCGCACGGCACTGTCATGTGGTGAAACAAATAATGGCAGCTCAATCACAGGAACACCTGAACAACCTGAAGGTACCTGGGGAAAACCCGAGCCAGGTGCAGTTTGTGAAACCACCAGCCATCTCCCAAGGGACCCCGACTTATTACCCCCAGGGACACGATGTGAACTGGCAACTTCCAATTCGATATATTCTTCAGAAGACTCTTACCATGAATGGATTCCCATAGGAGTTACTGGTATTTCACAACAAAGTCAAGACTTTCTAATTATAGGCAAGGACAGTAATAGAACCCTTGGGCTTTCAGTTCTTCCAGCTGTCATTTCAGCAAACTGTAAAGAGGAGCTGAGGGTTTTAGCTCTTGCTCACCAGGCTCCAATGGTAATTCAACCAAAAACACCAATAGCTCTTGCTATTGCATTGCCAATGAATAGAAATGAGCGAGCTGGAAATGCCCATTGGATAAAATATATCACCAATGAAGAGCCAGAGCTGACGTGCAGTCTGACACACCGTGATAAAACAGTTCACATTACAGGAACACTGGACACAGGGGCAGACATCACTGTGATATCTGATGAGTTTTGGCCGAGTGATTGGAAACTGGTGCGACCCAAGTGTGTTGTCAGAGGGATTGGAGGACGTTCAGCATCTATGCAAAGTGAATCCATGATCACTGTCACAGGTCCTGAAGGGATGACAGCGACCATCCATCCCTGTGTGATGAAGGGGCCCGACACATTATGGGGGAGAGACGTGTTGTCCCAGTGGAGAGCAAAGATGGAAGTGGATTCTTGATGGAAACCACAGCAACGCCTGCCGTTCATTATTAAGTTATCATTATTGAGTTATCATGGAAAACCAATCAGCCCGTTTGGACAGATCGATGGCCTCTTTAACAGAAAAAATTGAATGCCCTCAAAAAATTATTGAGTGAACAACTACAAAAAGGCCACATCAAGCCCACAAATAATCCCTGGAATTCCCCAGTGTTTGTCATTCACAAGGAAATTTCTCTGATTCCTGGAGATTGCTTCACGACTTGAGGAAGATCAGCGAAATGATAGAGGACATGGGGCATTTAAAACCTGGACTTCCTTCTCTTTCAGTGATTCCAAGAGATTGGCCTCTTGTTATTGACCTAAAAGATTGTTTTTTCACCATTCCACTGCATCCAGAGGACGCTCCTCGATTTGCATTTCTGGTTCCAGTCATCAATAGAGGAGAACCACTGCAAAGGTACCACTGGACGGCTTTGCTGCAAGGGGATGAAAAATTTTCCCACAATTTGTCAAGATTTTGTGGCAAGAGCTTTGTCTCCAGCCCAACAAAAACCCCCACAGAAAAAGGATTTTACATTGCATGGATGATTTGCTCGTTGCAGCACCAGCTCAAAGAGAAATGGAACAGACTCGAGACAGCGTCATCACTCAAGTTCAAAATGCTGGATTGCAGATTTCTACATCAAAAATACAAGAAATCCCACCCTGGAAATATTTAGGGTGAAGGATGACAGAACAAACAATCGAGCCACAAAAAATACAGTTCCTAAACAGTGTCAACACCTTGCAAGATTTACCACAGCTTTTAGGAGAGATCAGTTGGGTCAGATCTGTTTCAGGAATTGCAAATGATGAACTTGCTCCACTTTTTAACCTTTTGAGAGGAGACTGTGGCATCAAATCTCCTGGAACTTTAACACCTGAAGCTCAAAAAGCCCTTGAAAAGGTCCGTGAAGCTCCTCAAAAAAGACAAGCACATCGTTGTGCCCCAGAAAAGCCCTTTTTTCTTGCAGTGTCAGGAGAAAAAATGCAGCTTTATGGTCTCAGTTTTCAATGGGACACTTCTGAGAAAGATCTTTTGTTAATCATAGAGTGGGTTTTTCTTTCTTATAGATTTCCAAAAACAATTTTTACAGCCATGGAGATGACAGCACAAATCATAATTAGAGCCAGAACAAGATTGCTAACTGTGGCAGACCAAGATTTTGTAATGATCTGTTTACCTGTGAGAAGAGATTACCTTGATTGGGCTTTGCAAAATTCAGAGGACTTGCAAAATGCATTTGTCAGAGAACAAGTCCCCCTGGGCCAAATCCATGCAGGCCCAGGAGTGCCCAAAAATGTGAGGACTGAATTAGAACCTTCAGAGAAACTAAAATACAGAAATCCACTCAGACATGAGGTAGAAATGCAAGCTTAGTTTTAAATAAATAGAGGGGGTTTAGGTGCCTTAGTAAATAAGACTGAATCAGTTGGCAAGAAAAAGACCTAAAATCTAGCTTAAAGTTCAAGTGACATTGCCTTTTGCAAAGTTAGCTAAATTCTAGTCATAACAAAAATAAAGTTCCTAGATAGAACAGACAGAGCTACATGTGTAGAATTTGTGTAAGAAATGACGAATATTATCGCACATCAATCTTAGCTTAGGATAGGCCCAGCAAGGCAATACTGGACTCATGTTTCCACCTGACTGGCCAAAAATAGAATAAAATGCCCTGCTTTGAGAATGCTAGCAGGCTCAGGGAGGACCCATCACGAATGCCACTGTTGTTGTTGCTTCTGCAGCTGCTACTGGTAAGACAGTCTATATGTATCTAAATATAAACACTGGTAAGACTCACAGGACACAGACTATGGGTGCTGTCGCTGTTGCTGTCGCTGCTTCTGCTTAGGATTTAGAAACTTGTAGGAATGCATTTCCACACCCAAGCAAATGATTCTATCTAAGGAAAAAAGTTTTGGTTTACTGTGGGTCTGCAGCTAGAGAGCTGAACTGGCAGTACTGTTCAGCTCATGACAGGAGTGAATTCCCTAGGCCTCAAGCCTTGGCAAAGGGAAGTGGGATTTTGAGAAAGGAATGCAGAAGATAACGGTGTACTTCGGAACATGCTTTGCTAGCAAATTCTAAGCATACCTGTGTTAGTTAGTGCAAGGCATATGTTAAGCAATGCAATTTATATAATGCAATAATTTATATAATGCAAGAGTATATAAGCTTGGCTAGGCGGATCAATAAACGGCTTCATATGAGCAATCAATGGAGTCCACGTCTCTTTGTCAATCACCATAGTTTACCTCTGAACACAGAAGGCAGCCAAGCTAGAAAGTTCTGTGCCCTTCTCAGGGGCACTGGCCCAGTGCCAGCACAGGGGCACTGGTTGGGCTTTGGAGATGTTTCTCAGGACCTGTGGCTGCTTCTGTTGGCAAATTGTCCCTCATTGATCATCCTGTACTTAAGAACGAGCTCAGAGGTGCTCAGGTGCTTTTTAAGGTGTCTTAGCCAGGGGTCAGAGGCTTTTCTGAGACCCGTGCTCAGCTTTTGTTTCTATATTATTTTTATTTTATCTTTTGTTAAAACCTTAATTAAGCCACTCTGGGAGGTTGCAGGCCAACCCTCAGGCTTGATACATCTTCATGGGGCTCATTACACGCTGGCCACATGCCACACTGTATCAGAAACTTTATGTTAGAAGATGCCACCGCTTCTGCTGGGGACATGGGGACTTTACTGGCTCGGACTGTGACACCCTCTGCCTCCATGAGGCTGATTTAGCCATGCAACAAAGGACTTTGCTTTTACAACTACCCATGGCCATAGTCTTCAATGGAGATGTCCTGAAAACTTAACACGTAACGGCCCCGGTGGCTGCGCGGTGGCCGAGCGGTGCCAAAGAGCCATCGAGGACATCCCGAGGCTGCTGCGGGCACAGCGATGTCCCAACATCGGGGCAGTGACACCATCGGGGACATCGCTGGTGTCACGGATCCTCTGTCCCCTCCCTGTGCGGTGTTTGAGACAAATCTGGGGAAATTTCCGGGAACTTTCATTGAAACTGTCCCAAATGCTGAATTCCTGGAAATGGGAATTCCCCCAAAGGACTTGTTGGAGGAATAGCCTTTATTTCCTTTACTTTCTTTACTTTCTTTACTTTCTTTGAACTCTTGCTCGCACACGCTGTCCCATTTTGCTTCTAATCTGAAATCTTTTCTATTGGTTTCTTAGACTTACAAATTTCACAAACAACAAAGTACTCTAAAAAAAGAATTGTAACTTAATTTATCAATAATTAGTATTAATTTAAGTCTGCATTCTTTAGAACTTAAAGTGGCAACTCAAGTAAACAATGATGAGAACTTAAAACTGCGATATCAATACTTAAACTATTAGGATTAAACCATCTACAAGAACAAAAGAAGTTCCTGCCTCAGCAAAACCCAAACGGTACCGATGTTTCTGTGTCATTCTGTTCCTAAGTCTAGTGATCAAAGTTCTGGCAGAACCCAGACACCATCCTTATCAGCCAGTGAAATGGGTCCTTCAAGACCTCACAGGTAGTAGAACAATAAAAGAAATTGTGACCACAGGTTCTCCAGAATTTATAGTACAAACAGAAGATTTGTTCCCTGGCTGGGGAACTTGCATGCTCGGAGGCAACCCACTGTCACCTGCCACTTGCCATCCAGCCTGTTGGACAACTTATTGGTGTCCCAGAGAAAAGTTACTGTAATTATCCTGGGTACCCAGGGAAAAGTTACTGTAATTATCCAGGGTACCATTTTTGTGGGTACTGGGGATGTGAAACCATTGTTACTGGCTTCAGTCCCTCATGGAAGCCAGAAAAAGAAGACAAATTTCTGCGAGTTAATTACGGACCCAAAGGTTGCAGGCCTCCCACGTTTTCTCATAGTGGAGGGCCAAGTACATTAGGCAGTTGCCGCCATTTGCAAATCAACATTTTATACCCAGAAGACCCAGGAGGGATCACAGGGAAAGTGTGGTCAGTGTTTATACACTCTTCCTATCGAGACCCTAGCATGGTAGTGCGAATCACTAAAGTTGTGTCTCAAGCTTCCAAAATTATAAGACCCAACAAAGCCTTAGCAGAAAAATGGCCCAAAACCTCTGGCTCAGCTAGTGCACTGCAAGTCTGGCAAGAGCTAGAAACAGCTCCTTACAATTTGCTTTATCGCATGCTAAATATGACATTTTTGTCATTGAACCTAACCAACCCAAATTTCACAAGTTCTTGCTGGCTGTGCTACGATGCACAACCACCTTTTTATGAAGGCATTGCTTTTAACACTTCTTTCAGTTATTCAGGTTCTAACAACCCAGCCCAATGCAGATGGGACGCACCATGGAGAGGGATTACCCTAAGCTATGTGACAGGTCAAGGACTGTGTTTCGGCAGCAAGGCCCTGGCGAGACAAAACAGCCGCAGTTGTAAAACCTTTGTTAACATCAACAAAAGTCACAAATGGGCCATCCCGGCTGCACCAGGTATGTGGGTTTGCCACCGCACAGGAGTTAGTCCTTGCGTGCTTCTCTCATCTTTCGATGTTTCTAACGATTTCTGTGTGCAAGTTGTCATTGTTCCCAGAATTTTATATCACTCCGAAGAAGAAGTGGACCGTCTTGTAGAAGACTCTATCGACTCAACCCCATCCCTTCGACTCCAAAAAAGAGCACTGATAACAGGTGCGATAGTAGCAATGCTACTCGGGCTAGGAGCAACTGGTGCTGCCACAGGTGTCTCTGCACTTGCAACCCAGCAGCAGAGCCTGTCACAGCTGCAGATGACAATTGATGAAGACCTGCAGAGGATAGAGAAATCTATATCCTTTTTAGAAAAATCACTGTCTTCACTTTCTGAGGTTGTTTTGCAGAACAGGCGAGGACTCGACCTTTTGCTCATGCAACAAGGAGGCCTCTGTGCTGCCCTAAGAGAAGAGTGCTGCTTCTATGCCGACCACACCGGAGTCGTCCGAGACACCATGGCTGAGCTGAGAGAGAGACTTGCCCACAGAAAAGAAGAGAGGGAATCCCAGCAAAGATGGTTCAAATCGTTGTTTAACCAGTCACCATGGCTGGTTACCCTGGTGTCCACCCTGATTGGGCCAATTGTAATGATTTTGCTTGCACTGATTTTTGGACCTTGAGTAGTAAACAAGTTAATGCAGTTTGCCAAGAATCGCTTAGAGCAATTTGACATTATGGTAGTGCAACACCAACAACTGCTTTAAACAATAAGTGCCTACCAGGTTTGACAATTTTAACAGTCTTCACAGTTACCTATTATACAGTTAACTAATTTTATAGTTCTTACTAATAGTTTAACAACTTACTTATACGTTTTAGTATACACAGTTAACCATGGAGGGGGGGAAATGTAGTAGCTAGGGACATGCGGCTGGAAGATCTCGAGCTGTACGAGTAGATAGGGCTAACCTTTCTACATATAAGTGATGCTTGCCTTGCTCAGTTAGGCTCTGTTAAGTTAGCAAATCATATCTAGGGTTAGGGTTAGGGTTAGAGTGATGACGTAGGCAGACGAATGTGACGCCATCTTCGAAAGTTATAAAAACACCATGTAAACAAAGAATAAACGCCATTTGCCATCCATCATATTGGTGTCAGTGACCTATGGCCCGAGTGGCCCAGGGGGGCTGCCGGGCTGATTTCTGAACCAGGTCGTCATGCAGAGGCAACAATCTAATTAAACTTTTTAGAACTGATACTTCTAATCTTATAAACTAACAATGAAAATATTAAAGAAAATGGCTGCCCGTATTTTAAATTGTTAAGAACTACAATGGTTATCTGTATAAACAAATGATGGGAAACTAAGATGGCCGCCTATATAAAGAAATTGTGGGAATTAAAAAAAAAAGTGGCTTGTTCAAATAAATGATAGTGGTTTGTATAAATAACTTATAAGAATTAAGAAAATGGCTGTGTAAGTAAAGCAAACTATAACTGGTAAGAGAAAGGTCAATCAAAATAGTGAGATGAAGGGAATTTTATCTCCTTTGGCTCTGCCCTTTGGATACCGCCTACTGGCACCGCCTCTTCTAAGACTCTCAAACTCCAAAATGGCGACGTCACTTTACATTGGGTCGTCCTTCTGTTCGGATCTCACAACAAAGTTCACCCGCACAGAAGAGAACTCAAAATGGCGTCTGCGCCCTCACACAAAAAAAATGGCGGGAACAGGAACCACAAAAATGGCGCCTCTGCCCTCACGAAAGAGAACTCAAAATGGCGTCCCTGCCCTCAGGAAAGAGAACTCAAAATGGCGTCCCTGCCCTCAGGAAAGAGAACTGAAAATGGCGTCTCTGCCCTCACACAAAACTGAACTCAAAATGGCGTCTCTGCCCTCACACAAAAAGGAACCTCTTGGGGAGCGCTCTGGGGACTTTTGGCGCAGCCTCACCCCAGAACCTCACTCACCAAGGCCACCGAACCAACGCAAACTGCAAGCGAAACAGAAATCTCCCGATCTCAGCAGGGTCTAAAACGCCCCAGTCACTGCTCATGAGGGGGGGATCCTCCCACAGCCGCCGGCTGCCCTTAAAAACGGCGATGCCCCCCTTTCCTTTCTTCTTTTTCCCTGGCATTAAAGATCATCTTCAACACTTTAACAACTCTTGAACTGTATCTGAACTGCTCATACCTGTATGAATCATACAGAGTTGCAGTGCACCAGAACAACTGTAACACTCTAACTGTACAGAACATACAATAACTCCTACAAAGGTGCAAACGGAAATGAAACTTATAAGATCCATCCATAGACTCTCACAAAAGTTTAACTCTATTTATACCAGAGGTGTCCCCCGATGTCCTCAATGACTTGGTGACCTTGGTGGCCGAGGTCGAGCGGCTGTGGGAGGCCAGCGCCCGCCTGACCAAGGATCACCTGCTGGGGGCACTTGGGGAAATCGACTTCCTCCTCTCCAGTCCCTGTGGTGGCTCTGGTGGCCCTGGTGGCCCCCGTGGCCGCGCGGTGGCCGAGCGGTGCCAAAAAGCCATCGAGGACATCCCGAGGCTGCTGGAGGACATTGGTGTCACCGCTGTGACATCATCGGGGCAGTGACATCATTGGGAGCATCGCTGGTGTCACTTGTCCCCTCCCTGTCATCACATGATGTTTGAGACAAATTTGGGGAATTTTCTGCGAATTTTCCTAAATCCTGACGGGAATTCCAGGGGTGATGTCACTGGGGACACTCAGGGACACTCAGGGACATTTGGGGACACTCAGGGACACTCAGGGACACTTGGGGACACTCGGGGACACTCAGGGACACGGGGGCAGGGGGTGAATGAGCCCCCTCGGTGCCTTGCAGGAGAGGCAGCAGAGCCGGGTTATAAATGCCAATATCAATGCCAATATCAATGCCAATATCAATGCCAATATCAATGACAATATCAATGCCAATAGCAATGACAATATCAATGACAATATCAATGACAATACAATATTGGATTTCAAATTCCTGTATCAGCTTTTGCATGTTGTTATCGATCACAACGATTTTGATATGGTTCAATTTATAATTCCTTCCAGCTGCTTTTTGATGTAACACAATCTATCTGTTTACGTGTGCACCGTACAGCCGACATAAATGGCAATGTCATAAATCGATTTTATATCATAGACCTTAGGGAAAAATAAAACAGAGACTGCACAATGCTAAAATGCTTTTTATATTATGACCATTATAACCAAATTTTATATTGTAACTATTATAACCAACTTTTATATTGTAACTATTATAACTAACTTTTAGATTATGACTGACTCAGAAAATGGAATAAAACAATTCTTTCATTTCTTGCATCGGCAGGCTGGTTTGGTGGAATTTTAAGGGGATTTTGAGGGGATTTGGAGAGGATTTTAGGGGGATTTTTGGTGAATTTTAAGAGGATTTTGAGGGGACATTGGTGGAATTTTAAGGGAATTTTGTGAGGAATTTCGGGGAATTTGAGAGGGCTTTTTGGATGAACATTAAGAGAATTTTAGGGAATTTTGGCGGCGTTTCTGGTGGAATTGTTGGTGGAATTCCGGGTGGATTTCAGTGGAATTTTGAGAGGATTTGGAGGAACTTTAGGAGCAATTTGGAGGAGATTTGAAGGGACTATTGAGTGGATTTTTGGGGGGTTTGCCTAATTTTTGGGGGGAAATCTCCATTCCCGGCCTGGCCAAACTCCGAGACCTCCGGGCTGAGGAGAGGGCGGGAGTTCCCGTAGCCAAGATGGCGGCGAAGCTTCACGTGTGATCTCGCGAGATTTGCTGCGGGACCAGGGGGAGGTGCCGGCCTGGCTGTGCCAGAGAGAGCCCTGAGGGAGCTGCGGGGTTTTTAGGCTGAATTTGTGCCTTTGCAGGTGGGTTTGGAAGCTCTTGGGGAAATTTGCGCATTCCAGGCTGGATTTGAAGCCTCTTTGTCCCGCCAG
Source organism: Acrocephalus scirpaceus scirpaceus (assembly GCA_910950805.1). Classification (NCBI taxonomy): domain Eukaryota; kingdom Metazoa; phylum Chordata; class Aves; order Passeriformes; family Sylviidae; genus Acrocephalus; species Acrocephalus scirpaceus. The sequence goes on along the minus strand of CAJVGK010000018.1, from coordinate 1,954,298 downwards.
ATTGAGGGAAGACCCCGAGAAGAGGCAGACGCGCCCTTAACAAAGATGGCGGCGAGGCTTCACAGATGGTCTGGCGAGATTTGCCGCGGGAAGGGGCTGCTTGTCCTGGCTGTTTAGGGCGAGCCCTGAGGGGTCTCCAGGCTGCATTTGGGGTTTTAGGCTCAGTTTTGGAGCTTTTAGGCTGAATTTGGGGGTTCCGAGCTGGATTTTGTTATAAATGCATATTATACAGTTGGCTTTTCGCAAATATTAAAAATGAATGCTATATGTATAATGTGGGAAGGTTTTACTGTATTTGCTTTTATTATTAACAGAGTTTAGAAATGTGATGAATGTATATTTTCTTTTTGGGTTGTAAAGACTTTTTTGGTAACATTTAAAACCAGTCAATTGAGTTGACAAAACTGAATCAAACCCCTACCACAAGGTAAAGGGAAGACCCTCCTACATTCCTGAATTAACGAGATCAAGATGGGGGTGAACCAAAAGCTACAAGAAGGAATTTATTGATCTCCTGGTATCAGAAGAATAAGACATAGAACGACTAAAAGGCACCAACAAAAACTTTTATCTACAAGGAGTAATAAAATGTTCATTTGGTGAAATGGGAGAAGTTGGAGGGGAAGCAGAACCAAGAGAACATCTGAACTCAAAGGAATGTTTGAATAATGCATTAGGGTCTATTGAATATGTAACACAGAGATCCTTAAAACAAAGGATCTGAAGGGGGTAAGGTTTGCTGGCTGGCTCCCCAGCAGGCACCCTCAGCTAAAAACCTTTATTTGCTCTATTTCTGTCTCCTAATTGTCTATTTTTTAATTTTTATTAAACTTGTAAATTTTTCTAAGAAAGTGAACCTCATTTTTCACACCCAGAACCTCCCTGGGGCCTCACCTGAGACACGTGGGAAACCCCAAATCCTCACCTGGGACACGTGGGAAACCCCAAATCCTTGGGAATCCTCACCTGGGACCCCTCAAATCCATCTGGAGCCTCACCTGGGCCTCCCATGTCCACCCTGCCCTCCCTGTGCCCTGTGCCCTCGATGTCCCCTGCTTACCTGGGACCCCCCCAAAACCTCACCTGACTCCCAAACCCCACACAGGATGCCCCAAAACCCTTCCAGAACCCCCTTAAATCCTCCCAGGGCGCCTCAAAGCCCCCTCAGGATCCCCAAAACTTTACCTGGGACTTCCCACCCCTCCAAAACCTCACCTCAAACTACCCAAACACCACCTGGGGCTCCCCAAGCCCAGCCTGGGGCCCCCCAACCCCCCTTAGAACTGCCCCAAGCACCACCTGGGCCCCCAAGGACCCCCAAACTCCCTCAAACCACACCTAGGACCCCCCCAACCCCCACCCCAAAACCATCAAACCCCACCCGGCACCCTCAAAACCCCACCTGGAACCCTCCAAACCGCACTTGGGACTCCCCAGCCCCCCCTCAGAACCCTCCAAACCCCACCTGAGACTCCCCAAACCCATTCCCACCCCCTGACCCTTCTTTCCTGTCCCCTGGTGTCCCCTCTCACCCTCCCTGCCAAGGTGGCCCCAGCAGTGGCCGCGTGTCGCCGGGCCCGGTTGGCTCTGGTGGCCCTGGCCGAGGCCTTGGTGACACCGGGCAGTGTCCCCGTGGCACTGGACCAGTCCAAGGCTGCGCTGGGCCAGGCCTGGGTGGCCCTGAGGGGGCTGGAGGTGGCCCAGGAGGCCGCGGTGGCCCCAGCGGTGGCCCTGGGGACCCTCAGGGACGAGGACCCAGAGCGGCTGCAGCAGCTCGGGGCCGTGGCTGAGGCGGCAGCGCTGGAGCACGAGGAGCGACGGGCACGGCGGTGCCAGCGCTGGCTGCGGGCCGGGCACGGGCTGGCCATGGGGCTGACAGTGCTGTGTGTGGCTGTGTGTGAGTAAAAACCAGTGTGGACCAGTATAGACCAGTATGGACCAGTATGGAGCAGTATAGAGCTGTATAGACCAGTATGGCCCAGCATGGACCAGTACAGACCAGTATGGATGAGTTGGGCTCTGGGCCAGGCACAGGCTGGCCATGGGGCTGACGGTGCTGTGTGCAGCCGTGTGTGAGTAAAAACCAGCATGAACCAGTATAGACCAGTACGGACAAGTACGGACTATTATGGACCAGTATAAACCAGTACAGACCAGTATAAACCAGTACAGACCAGTATGGATGAGTTGGGCTCTGGGCTGGTCATGGGTTGGCCATGGGGCTGAGTGCAGCCGTGTGTGAGTAAAAACCAGCACGGAGCAGTACGGACCAGTATGGACCAGTATAGAGCAGTACAGATTAATATGGACCAGTATGGACCATTATAGGGCAGTGGGGACCAGTTCAGACCAGCATGAGGTTGTATAGACCTGGAGGGACTTTCTCCTGCCCTGACCAGTATAGACCAGTATGAACCAGTTCAGACTAGTATGGACCAGTTCAGACCAGTATAGAATGGTATGGACCTGTTCAGACCAGTACAGACCAGCTCAGACCAGTTCAGACCTTCCCCTGCCCAGGATGGGGACACTGGGAGGGGACTGGGGACACTGGGCTGATGCCATGGGTGGCACTGGTGACACTGGGGTGACACTGGGACTCACTGAGGTGGTGGCACTGGCACGGTGACAATGGGGGTGGGGACACTGGGCTGGTGACATTGCTATGGTGACACTGGGGCAGTGACGTCACTTCTTCCTGTTTCCTCCCAGCCACGCCCCATTTCCGGCATGTCCGCGACTGCCACCGGGTCTTGTTCAGCCCCGGAGTGTCCCCGGAGTGTCCCCGGAGTGTCCCCAGCAGCCATGGAGCCCCATGAGGTGCAACAATTCTGGCGCGGGGTGGCAGTAGGGGACAGGGGGTCACAAAGGGGACAGGGGGGTGTGGGAGGAAGTGGGGAGGCAACAGAGGGGTGGAGGGGACTGAGGGTGGCAGACGGGGTGAGGACAGTGGGGTGGTGGCAGGGGGGTGGCAGAGGGGCCGAAGAGGTGACAAAGGGATGGAGGAGACAGCTGAGCTCTCCAGGTAGGGGACAAAGGGGACCCTGGTAGGGCACTGGGGCCCTACCAAGTGCCACGAGGTCCCTGCCAACTCCCTTGTCCCCTCCCCAGCTGCTGGAGATGCAGGTGGACATGGTGGCCACCCTGGGTGAGCTGGCAGCCACTGTGACCGTGCCATGCGGGGACGTGCGGCCGTTCGTGTACCCAAGGTCCCTGTGTGCAGCCCTGAGGAAATTCACCTGGCGCCTCCGGGACACCCTGGAACATGGCAATGTCACCTCCCAGGCCCTGGCTGCCCTCGTGACAACCCCAGGGGCCACCTGGGCCGATGTGAGAGCTGCAGCCAGCGCCTGGCAGAAGTCGAGGCTTCTGCTCTGTATGAGCTCCATCTGGCTGATGGATGAGACCATCGATTTCCTCGATACCTGGGAGGACAAGGACACCCCCAAGGCCACCGCCATCACCCAGGCTGCAGACCTGCAGGATGAGACCGCCGGCTGGCAGAGAGCTGTGGACATCGTGTTGGCTGTGATCTGGCAGCCAACGGTGGCCCTGCTCAAGAAGGAGTTGTCCTCGTTTCTGGCTGCACAAAAGGCCCGGGTGATGGTGGTCCTCAACTCCGTATTGGCCACCAGCCCAGCAGAGAAAGCCACAAGGAGGGGACAGCAGGTGAAGGCAGCCCAGAGGCTGCTGGGGCACTTGGTGTCTATGTGTTACACGGCCTTCCTGTATCTCTGGAGGCTGCAGGAGCAGCTGAGGGACATCGAGTTGGCCCTGAAGGAAAAGGAGGCATCCACCAATGTCACCGAAGCCTTGGTGGCCACAGTGGTCAAGGCTGAGTGGCTGTGGGAGGCCAGCGCCCCCCTGGCCACACATCAGCTGCTGGGGACACTTGGGGACATCCATGACCTCCTCTTGAATCCCTATGGTGGCCCCAGTGGCCGCTTGGTGGCCAAGCAGAGCCAAGAAGCCATCAAGGACACCCCCAGGCCATCCAAAAAACAGCGCTCAGCGCCATTGCGTGACAAAACAAATACTGGCTGCTCAATCACAGGAACACCTGAACAACCTGAAGGTGCCTGGGGAAAACCCGAGCCAGGTGCAGTTTGTGAAACCACCAGCCATCTCCCAAGGGACCCTGACTTATTACCCCCAGGGACACGACGTAGACTGGCAAATTCTAAATTGATATATTCTTTTAAAAAGTGTTGCCATGAATGCATTCCCATAGGAGTTACTGGTATTTCACAACAAAGACAAGACTTTCTAATTATAGGCAAGCACAGTAATAGAACTCTTGGACTTTCAGTTCTTCCAGCTGTTGTTTCAGTAAATTGTAATGAAGAGCTGAGGGTTTTAGCTCTTGCTTACAAGGCTCCAATGGTAATTCAACCAAAAACACCAATAGCTCTTGCTATTGCATTGCCAATGAATAGAAATGAGCGAGCTGGAAATGCCCATTGGATAAAATATATCACCAATGATCCCCCAGAGCTGACGTGCAGTCTGACACACCGTGATAAAACAGTTCACATTACAGGAACACTGGACACAGGGTCAGATCTCACTGTGATTTCTTATGGGTTTTGGCCGAGCAATTGGAATCTGGTGCCACCTGAGTGTGTTCTCACAGGGATTGGAGGAGCTACAGTGTGTATGCAAAGTGAATCCATGATCACTGTCACAGGTCCTGAAGGGATGACAGCGACCACCCGTCCCTACGTGGTGAAGGGGCCCATCACAGTGTGGGGGAGAGACGTGTTGTCCCAGTGGAGAGCAAAGATGATTCTTGATGGAAACCACAGCAACGCCTGCCACTCATTATTAAGTTATCATTATTGAGTTATCATGGAAAACCAATCAGCCCGTTTGGACAGATCTATGGCCTCTTTAACAGAAAAAATTGAATGCCCTCAAAAAATTATTGAGTGAACAACTACAAAAAGGCCACATCAAGCCCACAAATAATCCCTGGAATTCCTCAGGTTTTGTCATTCACGAGGAAATTTCTCTGATTCCTGGAGATTGCTTCACGACTTGAGGAAGATCAGCGAAATGATAGAGGACATGGGGCATTTAAAACCTGGACTTCCTTCTCTTTCAGTGATTCCAAGAGATTGGCCTCTTGTTATTGACCTAAAAGATTGTTTTTTCACCATTCCACTGCATCCAGAGGACGCTCCTCGATTTGCATTTCTGGTTCCAGTCATCAATAGAGGAGAACCACTGCAAAGGTACCACGGGACGGCTTTGCTGCAAAGGGATGAAAAATTTTCCCACAATTTGTCAATATTTTGTGGCAAGAGCTTTGTCTCCAGCCCAACAAAAACCCCCACAGAAAAAGGATTTTATATTGCATGGACGATTTGCTCGTTTCAGCACCAACTCAAAAAGAAATGGAACAGACTCCAGACAGCGTCATCACTCAAGTTCAAAATGCTGGATTGCAGATTTCTACATCAAAAATACAAGAAATCCCACCCTGAAAATATTTAGGATGGAGGATGACAGAACAAACAATCGAGCCACAGAAAATACAGTTCCCAAACAGTGTCAACACCTTGCAAGATTTACAACAGCTTTTAGGAGAGATCAGTTGAGTCAGATAAGTTTTAGGAATTACAAATGATGAACTTGCTCCACTCTTTAACCTTTTGAGAGGAGACTGTGACATCAAATCTCCTAGAACTTTAACACCTGAAGCTCAAAAAACCCTTGAAAATGTCACTGAAGCTCTTCAAAAAAGACAAGCACATCGTTGTGCCCCAGTAAAGCCCTTTTTTCTTGCAGTGTCAGGAGAAAAAATGCAGCTTTATGGTCTCAGTTTTCAATGGGACACTTCTGAGAAAGATCTTTTGTTAATCACAGAGTGGGTTTTTCTTTCTTATAGGTTTCCAGAAACAATTTTTACAGCCATGGAGATGACAGCACGAATCATAATTAGAGCCAGAACAAGATTGCTAACTGTGGCAGACCAAGATTTTGTCATGATCTGTTTACCTGTGAGAAGAGATTATCTTGATTTGGCTTTGCAAAATTCAGAGGACTTGCAAAATGCATTTGTCAGAGAACAAGTCCCCCTGGGCCAAATCCATGCAGGCCCAGGAGTGCCCAAACATGTGAGGACTGAATTAGAACCTTCAGAGAAACTAAAATACAGAAATCCAACAGACATGAGGTAGAAATGCAAGCTTAGTTTTAAATAAATAGAGGGGGTTTAGGTGCCTTAGTAAATAAGAGACTGAATCAGTTGGCAAAAAAAAGACCTAAAATCTAGCTTAAAGTTCAAGTGACATTGCCTTTTTCAAAGTTAGTTAAATTCTAGTCATAACAAAAATAAAGAAGCCTTGCTAAACATTCCTAGATAGAACAGACAGAGCTACATGTGTAGAATTTGTGTAAGAAATGAAGAATATTATCACACATCAATCTTAGCTTAGGATAGGCCCAACACGGCAATACTGGACTCATGTTTCCACCTGATTGGCCAAAAATAGAATAAAATGCCCTGCTTTGAGAATGCTAGCAGGCTCAGGGAGGACTCATCACGAATGCCACTGTTGTTGTTGCTTCTGCAGCTGCTACTGATAAGACAGTCTATATGTGTCTAAATATAAACACTGATAAGACTCACAGGACACAGACCACAGGTGCTGTTGCTGCTGCTGTTGCTGCTTCTGCTTGGGATTTAGAAACTTGTAGGAATGCATTTCCACACCCAAGTAAATGATTCTATTTAAGTAAAAAAGTTTTGGTTTACCTTTGAACATAGAAGGAAGCCAAGCAAGAAAGTTCTGTGCCCTTCTCAGGGGCACTGGCCCAGTGCCAGCACAGGGGCACTGGTTGGGCTTTGGAGATGTTTCTCAGGACCTGTGGCTGCTTCTGTTGGCAAATTGTCCCTCATTGATCATCCTGTACTTAAGAACGAGCTCAGAGGTGCTCAGGTGCTTTTTAAGGTGTCTTAGCCAGGGGTCAGAGGCTTTTCTGACACCTGTGCTCAGCTTTTGTTTCCGTATTATTTTTATTTTATCTTTTGTTAAAACCTTAATTATTAAGCCACTCTGGGAGGTTGCAGGCCAACCCTCAGGCTTGATACATCTTCATGGGGCTCATTACACACTGGCCAGGTACAAGAAGGTTTCCTGTATCAGAGACTTTATGTCAGAAGGCTTCCTGCACACTGCTGCTGATAAGATGCCACCACTTCTGCTGGGGACATGGGGACTTTACTGGCTCGGACTGTGACACCCTCTGCCTCCATGAGGCTGATTTAGCCATGCAACAAAGGACTTTGCTTTTACAACTACCCATGGCCATAGTGTTCAATGGAGATGTCCCTAAAACTTGACACGACAGCCCCGGTGGCTGCGCGGTGGCCGAGCGGTGCCAAAGAGCCATCGAGGACATCCCGAGGCTGCTGCGGGCACAGCGATGTCCCAACATCGGGGCAGTGACACCATCGGGGACATCGCTGGTGTCACTTGTCCCCTCCCCCCTCACAGCGCTGTGTTTGAGACAAATTTGGGGAATTTTCTGGGAATTTTCATTGAAAATGTCCCAAATCCTGATTGGAATTCTTGGGATGATGTCACTGGGGACACTTGGGGACATGTAGGGATGCTCAGGGACACACAGGCATGCTCAGGGACAATCAGGGATGTGCAGGGACCGGGGCTGGGGTGAATGAGCCCCATTGGTGCCTTGCAGGAGAGGCAGCAGAGCCGGGTTATAAATGACAATATCAATGCCAATATCAATGCCAATATCAATGCCAATATCAATGCCAATATCAATGACAATATCAATGACAATACAATATTGGCTTTCACATTCATGTATTGGCTTTTGCACGTTGTTATTGATCACAATGATTTTGATACAGGGAAATTTATAATTCCTTTCAGCTGCTTTTTGGTATAACATAATCTATCAGTTTCAGTGTGCACTGTATACTATAAATGGCAGCGTAATAAATTGATATTATATTAGGTTATATATTTACAATTCTCAAGCTGATAATATAATAATCTAATTATATTAGATTATATAAAATTATATTATGTTATAATCGATGTTGTATTGTAGGCCGTAGCAAAATGTTAGACTGTGCAATGCAAAAATGCTTTTATAACTATTATAAACTTCTCTATTATTTAACTCTTATAACTTTTATATTCTAACTATTATAACTAACTTTTTAATTATAACTCTTACAACTAACTTTTATATTGTAATTATTACAACTAACTTTTTTATTATAACTAATTTTTTATATTATAACTATATAACTAACTTTTACATTATAACCGACTCAGGGAATGGTGTAAAACAATTCTGTCATGTCCCACATCTGCGGGCAGTGTGAAAACAGTGACAGAAACCAGAGCACCAGAGAAGAATTTATTAATTTACCAGGGAGTGTGGGACAGCAAAGTATGGACCAAGGGAAGAAATAAAATACACGGACTGTGATGTACAGGATGCCCTGCAGGACAAGTCAGAGGTTGGAACCAAACAAGAGAGTTCCTGGAACATCCAAAACTCCCAGGAATGTTTGGATGATGTCCAAACTCATGAATATGGATGTGCCCCAGCAATGGAGCGGTGCACAGAGAACATTGTTTTAAACACCCCAGCGCTGGAGATTGTCCCTTTTTTATCCCTGATTAAACTTGTAACAATTTCAAAGAGTGAGCTTTGTTTTTCACACCCGGGTGTGATTTGGGGGCCGGGGGGGTCCCGGGCAGCCCCCGCCACCCCCGATCACGGCCCCGCTGCTGAGCACTGACCCCGCCCCGGGGGGCACCGGGACCCCCCAAAATCCACACCCGCACCCCCTTGAGTGGAGCTGGTGCCTGGAGAGGCTCCTGGAACAGAGGCTGGACAGAGTGAAATGAACAAACCAGGGATTTATGGAAAGGGTTCAAAGGATTCACCTGGGGCAGCACCAGAGCCCGGCCAGGGCTGCACCCCGGGCAGCGCCGATCTCATCAATCTCCTCCTCCTCCTCCTCGCAGCCCCTCGAGCAGGAGCTGTCCGGCCCCGCTGCCTCTGCTGGAATATCAGCTCTGCTCCCGGCAATGCCAAGCCCAGAGAGCGCCGAGCCAGCCTGACCCCGCCGGGGGAGCCGCGCTGTGTCCGTGCGGGCCTTGGTGACGTCACCGCCCCGGCGTTCGGGGTTGCCATGGAAACTGAGGGGGCTGAGAGCGGGAGAATCCCCGCTCCGCCCGTGGGAGGGCAGAGAGCTCTGCCCCGGCTGCTGCTCTGGGCCGGGGCCGTGCCTGCACACGCTGCCTCTGCCCTGTGCCCTGCCGGCGCCAAGGGAACACGAGGGACACCGGGGACGCTTCACAAGCGTTTCATGCAAAAGATAAAACCATGTGCAAGACAAAACCAACAGCAACTGTGGCACCATAGCACAGGGCCACACAAGGACATGTGCCATTGCAGTGGGGTGACGCTGGCCCGAGGCCAGGCACCCCCCAAAGCCGCTCTCCCTCTGACCTCCACCCCTGCACAGGGGACAGGAAAGTTAACCAAGGGTTCATGAGTTAAGGACCAGGAGAGATCCCTCATCAAACACCATCATGGGCAAAACAGGCTCGAAACTGGAGATATGAATTGAATTTATTGCTAACAAACTCAGAGCAGGATAATGAGAAGAAAAAGAAAACCCTTCAAAACACCTTCCCCCATCCCACCCTCCCTCCTGCTCTACCTCCTACCCCGGCAGTGCAGGGAGACAGGGAATGGGGCCATGGTCAGTTCATCCCCCGTGCCTTCTCCCTCTGCTCAGGGACAGGCGTCGTTCTCCTGCTGCACCCTGGGGTGTTTCTCACAGGAGACTTCTCCAGGAACTTCTCCAGCCTGAGTCCATCCCATGGGGAACAGCCCCCCTCACACTGCTGCAGTGTGGCTCACTCTGCCACGGGGTCAGTCCTTTAGGGACAGGCTGCTCCAGCGGGGCCCCTCTGTCCATGGGGTCACAGCCTCCTCTCAGGCATCCCCGTTCTGCAGCGTGGCTCCTCCAGGGGCTGTGGGGGATCTCTGCATCCCCATGGATCTCCAGGGGCTGCAGGGGGATCTGTGCATCCCCATGGATCTCCAGGGGCTGCGGGGGGATCTCTGCATCCCCATGGATCTCCAGGGGCTGTGGGGGGATCTCTGTATCCCCATGGATCTCCAGGGGCTGTGGGGGGATCTCTGCATCCCCATGGATCTCCAGGGGCTGTGGGGGGATCTCTGCATCCCCATGGATCTCCAGGGGCTGTGGGGGGATCTCTGCATCCAGCACTGCCGTCTTTGGAGGCGCCAGGAATAGGCTGAGCTCCGCCTGAAGCTCTTCCCACATTCCCCACACTGGTAGGGCCAATCCCCAGTGGATGTTCTGGTTTTTCCTCAGCTTGAAGCTCCACCTGAAGCCCTTCCCACATTCCAAGCACTTGTGGGGCTTCTCCCCTCCATCAGGCTTCTCCACCAGCTCTGAGCTCCGCCTGGATCTCCGGCCGCCCTCCTGGCACTGGGGGGGTCTTTCCTCCTCGCAGCTCCCTGGGCTGGGTTTGCAGCCCCTCCTCGTGTGGGATCTCTGGGGCTTTTCCTCCCCGTTGGATTCCTGCAGTGTGGAGCCACCTAAAACAGCCTCTTCCACGGGGTTCTGTGGCAGGGATTTGCTCTCCCTGGCTCTGTCCACAGCTCAGTGCCTGGGGGAGGAAGGACAAGGAGAGGCAGAGACAGGGAGAAGGGGAAAAGGAAAAGGCAGAAGGAGAGGAACGAACAAGAAGGAACAAAGGAGGAAGGAGAAGGGAAAGGAACGTGGATGGATGAAGGACAGAATGAGGAGAGGAAGGAGGGCGGACAAGGAGAGGATGGGATTTGCCTCCGTGCCAGAGGGAAGGGGAAGGAGCTCCCCCCAGTCCATCCCTGGCAGGACAGCATCGGCAGCGGGGTTGTCCTGCAGCCGGGGCGATGCTGGGCTGGGAGATGGAGCAGAGGAGAGGGGGAAAGGGGCAGTGACTTCTCCCCCACCCCTCCAGGCTGCCGAGGGACCCTGGCTTTGGGATCGCTCCTTGCTGCTCTCCCCACTCCCTGTGAGCCCTAAAATCGATGTCACCCCGCCGTGCCCTCTGGTACTGGGCGATCACCACGTGGATCCTCCATGACTCCCCCAAGGGACATTTGTGGCTCAGCTTTCAGGTCCAGAGAGATCCAAACATCCCATCCGTTGCCAAAGGCCCTCCTGGACACTCCCTGAGAGATGTGGGGCGAGCTCCCCCTCCCTGTTCACCTGCCGGGCCGGGGGAGCTGCAGACTCAGCAGGAGGGCGGGGGAACCACGTGGTTCTACTGCTGCTCCTCCTCTTTGTGCTCCTGTTCCTGCTCCTCCTTTTCCCCATTCCTCTTCCCTCTTCCTCCCAGAACTCCTCACCACCAACTCCAGATCCCCCCTTTCCCACCCCCTTTGCCCTACAGCCACTGCAGCACTGGATGCTGTCTGGGGGAACCCCCCTAGGAGCCCCCCAGGGATGGGAAAGGGGCTTGGGGACCCCTCCAGTGCAAATCCATCCTGCCCCCCACCCCGAGACCCAGGGAATCGCTCCAGGGATTGAGTGACAGGGACAAGAAAGGACCCCCATGGAACGCTTTTTATGTCCCAGGCTCACCTTTCCCTCCCTCTCCCACTGTTCCCCAACCTAAAGACCCCTCCCAACTCAGTCAGGGGGTCCCATCCCTCTCCCACTGTCTTTGGGGATCCCAGACTTCTCTTCTCCCCCTCTCTTCTGCGCCTTACTCATCGTCCTACCAATCCCCACCCCTCTCCCCTGTACTTGGGTTTGGGGGTTCCATGCCCATCCTGCTCACTCTGAAGGTCTCCTCCCTCCTTTCTCTCAATTTGGGCACCTCCTGGCAGCTTTTTCCTGGGAGAATCCCTGAGTTTGGGGATGTTTGGGGTGCAGTTTTGGAGAGGGACAGCTCTGTCTGGCTTGCCCCTCCCTGTTGTGCCCTCTCAGCTGCCCCCAACACCCTGGGGCTGCTGGGATTTCCCTCCTGGGGACAAGGACGTTCATTCCTTTCCAGGAGCCCAATGCCCACCTGGGGCTCCAGCTCAGGGGCTCCTTGAGCAGCTGCCCCAGAACCTCCGCCAGGGTCTCCCAGCGCAGCCGCAGCCGCTGGGCCTGGGGTCCCCAAAGCCCTCAGCAAGCCCCAAGGCCCTGCCAGGAACCCTCAACTCCCTCCAACCCAGCATCCCCCACAGCCCCTGCAAGTTCCCCCCATGGCACCGGCCATGGCCATGGCCCCACATGTCACTGGCCATGTCCCACCATGTCCTCACCCATGGCTGTCTCCCCACCATGTTTCCATCCCTGTCATTGTCCCCCACGTCTCCATCTGTGCCTGTGTCCCTCCATGTCCCCATGAATGGCCACAACGCCCTCCATGTCCATGTGTCCCCATGTCTCCATGTCTATGTCCCACCATGGCAATGTCCCCGCCATGTCCCCACCCATGTCTTAGTTCAATGTCTTTATTTTTACCTCACGGTTGGATATTTTTAAGAGATGAAGAGAAATGAAAAGCAAATCAAGGCCAAAAGAAAAGGATTTCCGTGTCCGTGCCAGCTGAAGATCCACGTTCTTGGATGGAAGGGAAGAACCTTTTTTGGAGGGGTTTCCACCCCACTGTCTCCAAAATCTTGGTCTTGGCCTCAGCCAATCACCATTTGGCTGCAGAAGACACCCTCAGGCAATAGGAAATGAAAATCAAGGAATCCCTGAGGTTGGAAAAGACCTCCAAGACCATCCAGTATGCCGTGATGCCCTCAGAAGATAGGACTGAATGCAAAACATTTTCTGGGGTTGAAAGTCAACAAATCAGCTCTCTCCTGATGTTGGTCTGGGTCCCGATGGATGTTCCTGCCCCTGCGTTCATCCAGGTGCCCACAGGGAGACAGGAAGATGTGGAGCATCCCAGCCAGGTGTCTGCCCAACAGGGATCACCAGGACCACGGATCACCAGGGCTCTGCCCAGCGGGGGTCACTGGGGATCATCCAACGCCGATCCTCCCATGGGGGATGGAGCTGGAGCAGCGCACGAAGCTCTTCCCGCTCTGGGGCACTCGCAGGGCTTCCCTCAGTGCTGCCTCCGTTGGTGTTGGGTCAAGTGAGAGCTCCTGGAGAAGCTCTTCCCACACTCAGGACACTCGTAGGGCCTCTCCCCGCTGTGGATGCGCTGGTGGACAGTGAGGTGTGAGTTGTGCTTGAAGCCCTTCCCGCAGTCGGGGCAGCGGAAGGGCCTCTCCTCTCTGTGAATCCGCTGATGTCTGAGGAGATGGGAGCTGGTGTGAAACCTCTTCCCACACTCGGGACACTCGTAGGGCCTCTCCCCAGTGTGGATGCGCTGGTGGTATTTCAGGTGGGAGCGTGATCCAAAGCTCTTCCCACATTCCAAGCAGGTGCAGAGCCCTTCCCCAGTGTGGATCACCTGGTGCTGGATCAGGGCTGAGCTTGTTCTGAAGCTCTTCCCACACTCCCCACACTCGTAGGGCTTTTCCCCAGTGTGGATCATCTGGTGTATCCTCAGGTGGGAGCTCTGGCTGAAGCTCATCCCACACTCCCCACACTCGTAGGGCCGTTCCCCAGTGTGGATCCTCTGGTGCTGGATCAGGCTGGAGCTCCAGCTGAAACCCTTCCCACATTCCAAGCACTTGTGGGGCTTCTCCCCTCCATCAGGCTTCTCCACCAGCTCTGAGCTCCGCCTGGATCTCCGGCCGCCCTCCTGGCACTGGGGGGGTCTTTCCTCCTCACACCTCCCTGGGCTGGGTTTGCAGCCCCTCCTCGTGTGGGATCTCTGGGGCTTTTCCTCCTCCTCCATCTGGACACTCCTTGGGAATGACAAATCCTGGTTTGGGGAAAAAAAAAGAGGAGCAGCCTTAGGCTGGGGGTTCCTCCTTGCCCAAGTTCATCTCAGGAAATCATTGGCACCTTGTGTCTGTAAGAACCTCCAAAACACCAAGATTCAGACCAAAAGTCCTCCAAACATCAAGACACTGATCAAAAACTCCCCCAAACATCCACACTCAGCCAAACCATCTTCTGAAATATCAAGACTCAGTCCCTTGCAATAAACCAAAGCACCAAAACTTAGCTGAAAAAAGCTCAGATATACCAAGATTCACCCCCGTGAAAATCATGGATCCCCCTCCCCGGTCACCTGCTGCATGTGGAGGGGAGGCAACGCTCCTGGGGCTGGGGGGAGGCTGCAGATACAGGGAGGGCTGGAACCTTGTGGGGCCTCCTCTTCCTCCTCCTGTTTCCCTACTCTTCCTCACACTCCTCTTCCTCCTACTATTCCTCCTTCTCCTGCACAATCCCACCCTCTCCTCCTCCCACCTGCATCCTTTGACCATTTTGTTCTTCAGCCCTGCTTCTCCTTCCCTTCTCCTCCTGCCCCCACGCCCAGCACCCACTGCCGCCTCCCTCTTCCCCCCCAAACCCACAGCATCCCACCGCAGGGGCAGCCATGGAGCTGGGCCAGCTCGGCCTGGGGCAGCGCTGGGCTCTCGGCCGCTCCCGCCCGCACTCGCTCCCCACTGCAGCCGCTCCCGCCACCACAGCGCGGGGGGGCCCGGCCTTGGCGCTCCCCCCTCCCACCTCCCCAAATTCCCCCAGCGGGGGGCGCTGCGGCCCGGGGGGGGCGCACGTGGGGTCCGGGTGGGGAGCGCTGGGAGCTGCGGCTCTGCCTGGCAACTGGTGAGTCATCAGCGCCGCAACCTCTCATTGGCTCAGCCCTGCCCGAGGGGCGGGGCTGCAGCAAGGGGGACACCCTGCTCCAGGGGGGATGTCCCGCAAACCGGGGACCCCCATGGAAGGAAGAAGAGGAAAGTGTCTTTACAAACAGATGCTGCCAATCTGCGCGGAGACAGGGCCAGGCACTTGGACATAAGGAAGGGACACAAGAAGCCATCAGTTCCAGAAAATGTTATTCACTGACCACACAGACTGCTGCTCAGCCAAGGTCCTGCTAAATTCAGGAACTTCCAGAAGAACAACAAAGACTTAACAGGGCTGTGAATATCGTTACCTGTACAGAAGTGGGGTGTGCATTAAGGGGGGTATGTAGTAGGGGGATTGGGAAGTCTGTACCTCTCAAGTACTTCAGCCACTCGGGAAAGGGAGAGGGAGATGCAGCCAGGAAAATTAGGATGAAAAGGAGGCTGCATCCTCCAAGAACTGGAGAGACCCCATGGGAAATGTCCCATGGCCTCTTCCTACTTTAAAAATGAAATTACTTTCACGGGACTTCTTTGTCTCCCTGCTGGACACAAACCTCTGGTGATGTGACATTTCCCACACACCTTGGGGCTCATCCAGAATTCCTTCCACCACCAGGGATGGTGGGCAGTGAGTGGAGCTGAAGGTGCCTCACCCAGTTTGGGTGATCGGCTCCCTTGGGTGGCGGCAGCACCGGGGATTGATTGGGGACCCGAGAGTGTCCAGGGGACAGACGAGTGACAGATCAGGGGGGCTGTGAAGAGTCGGCAGGGACAGAGCACTGAAAATCTCATCCGTGAGGACAGGGGGATCTTCAGGGAGTAAACATGGCAGGGCACCCATGCAGGGTGGAAAAGGGAAAGCCAGGAAGGGGTCCTGGCCAAAGGGATGATGATCCCAAAATATCTCTGAAGGGTCCCTTGGGAGAATGTTGAGGCAGTTTGCACATTCTCCCAGAGGTAATCAAGGACATGGACACCCAGGGGGGCAATAAGGGAAGTCCAGGAGGGATTTAGACAACAGGGGATGGATGGTGTTGGAGTGCTGGGAAGGGTTGGGGTGAAGGGGAGTGTGCAGGAATAGGGTTAAGGCAAGAACCAGCAGGAGGAATTCCTAAAGTAGGAAAGGATGATGGAAAAGAGGAGGAGGAGAAAAATACTGAGGATTGGAATGTTTTTCAGAAGGGTCTTATTCTCAGATTTTGCCAGCTGATGCAGATCCTTTGTATCCCCGGGTTCCAGGACAGGCAAACAAGGAGGTCAGGATTTCAGGGGGTTTCTCTGGGCTGGGCAGCGGCAGCAGCGGGCGCAGAGCTGCGGCACCGGGAGCACGGGCTGGGGGCCTGTGGGGAGCTGCGGGGCCGGGCCGGGGCTGTGGGGCAGCCGGGGCTCAGCGCCGGGCGCTGCCTGACCCCACCACCCCCCGGGCACGGCCGGCACTGGCCCCCGGCCCCCAGGAGCCTGCGGGACGCCCCGGCCGCTGCCCGGCCCCGCCGAGCTGCCGGCCCTGCCCGCCGGGGGAGCCGCCTTTGGACACTGCGGCAGGACAGGCACCGCCTCTGGGATACGGGCTGGGCAGGGCACCGGGAGCACAAGCACCACGAGCACGAAGGAACACCTGGGAAATGGGGATTGTTCGTGCAAGGATCCAGATGTTCTTTCAAGGATTTTCTTTGGGTCACTGGTTAAACGAATGGTTTTGCAGAAAGCTCAGCAGCTGTCACAGGATGAGCACCCACAGGCACTCAGGGCGGCTGCAGCAGTGGCACAAGAAGCCCCTGCAGCACTTGGGCACAAAGGCACAGCAGGGGAATGCAAGAAGGGAGGAGGAAAAGGCCAAGCTGAAGGCAAAGGCCATGGCACAGTTTCTACAGCCCCTCAGGGATCAACCCCAGCGCCCAAGGGGGCCCCAGCACCCAGGGGACGCCCTCGGCCACAAGCACCTGGCACAGGCATTGCCCTCCTCGGCAGGGGAGAGCCCACCCAAACAGCCCCGGGCAAGGAATCAGGCTTCCATCTGCAGGGCACAAGGACACTGCAAGCACACACAGCAGCACCCTCAGCACCAGCAAGGCCAGCCCTGCATGGACAGGGATTCTTAGGGCTGCCACAGCTCCCATGACACCAGGGACCCACCACACTGCAGCCCTGGAGAACATTCAGGGTGGCTCTGCATCGACAGGAGCCCTTTCCTCACAGACACAGGGGCCTCTCCAGCCACTCTCAATCTTACACCTGAGCAGGGAAAATGCCAAAAATGTCTTGATTATTCAGGGGATAAGTGGGAAAGATGAGCAGCTGTGTTTTATTCAACCACTCTTAGCAGATCTGGGGGATGGCTTTGAAATGCAGGAATTTTCATTTGCTCCTAATTGTGATTGTAATTTACTGGGAAGGGATTTGATGGCTCAATTGGGAATGCAAATTAATATTGGAAAAGGTGATACAGAGGCCAGTTCTGAGGTACCTTTGTGTCAAATGTCTGGCAAGGCCTGTGCTGAAGTGAACCCACAAGTGTGGGCAGCCCCAGGGAAATGGGGAAAATCAGACACCCAGCCTCTCCAAATTCCTCTGAAGCAACCAGCACAAGTGGGGTCTAAAAGCAATGCCCTATTCCAAGGGAGGGAAGGAAGGCCTTACAGCCTGTGATTGAGCCCCTGGTCAAGGCAGGGCTTTTGCAGCCAGGGATCTCTCCCTACAATGCTCCTGTGCTGCCAGTCAAGAAATCAGATGGAATCCATAGAATGGGGCAGGACCTGAGAACAAGAAATGAGATTATTAAACCGAGGCACCCCACAGGCTCAGATCCTTACACCATCTGCAACCAGGTTCCCTCCTCACACTGCTGCCATTCAGCACTTGATGGAAAAGATGCTTGCTGGGGATGCCCACTCACACAGGATGGGGAACAGGATTTGGCCTTGGAGTGGCACCAAGAGGTAGAAGGGAAAATGGGAAAGACATGGACGGTCCTTCTGCAGGGATGCACGGAAGCACCAGCCTTATTCGGGCAAGCCTTGCAGAAAATATCAAAAGAATTTACCTCACCCCAGGAACTGGGTTAATGCAGGATGTGGATGACTTGCTCCAGTCAGGAGGACAAGAAGAAGTGGCAGAGGAAGCCTCTGTGAAATGGCTCCATTTTCAGGCTAAAAAGCCTCTTGGAGTTTTTCGAAACAAAAGTACAATTAGTGGAGAAAAAGGTGAAATATTTGGGACATATTTTGATTGAAGGTTTGTGGTGCATTGACCCAGAGAGGGTCCAGGGAAGCTCACACCTAACGTTATTCAGGACTGAAAAGGAGCTGCGAGAGTTCTGGGGATTAACAGGGAATTGCAGGACCTGGACTGAGGATTCTCTGTTCCACCCAGAACATTGCATGACTTTGTAACCCCAGACAGCCTCAAGGTTATGGTATGGCCAAGAGAAAGAGAACAAACTTGAGAAAATGAATAAAACAAAATGATTGATGCCCCAGCCATGGCTCTCCCAGACTCAGAAAAGGAATTGGAATTGGATGGGAATGTTCAACAGGCCGCGACTGAGCCCGCCCTGAAGGCAAGGGAGCAGCAGCCAGGGCTCCACAGCGGGGGAAGCCCCTGTGCCTGCCCACACATCCTCGGCTGGAATTGTCTGCCTGGGCACCCTCCTTTGGCAGCTCCAGGCACTGCGGGCCAATCCTTGCTGCCACTCTTGGAGCTTCAGTGGTTTCTGTGCCTGCACTGCCACACGGGCTGGGGAAGGCACCGTGACAATTCCACTCTGGGGCTCAATCACACTCACACACTGGGCTGGATGGGATTAGATTGGGGGAAAATATGGCAATTTACATTTTAAAAAAAAGTCTTATATCTATACTCAAGCCTGGTTTGCCTTTGCCCAGGGGAAAGGAATTTTAAATGTTTTTTTTTAAGGGATGTTCCACCACTCAACAGAGATGAGTTTAACACCTCAACAGACTGGAAGAGCCCAAAAGATCCCCACAAAGATAACGACCATCAACAAAACATCAACGCCCATCAGCAAACAGCAACCAACACCTACCCCAGACACTGCCCCTGGAAGAGTTGGAGACACCTGGTCTGGAAAAGGCTGAGAAGGAAATCCAGGAGTGCCGACCTAATTAACATCAGAGGCAAAGAAATCCGACCTAATTAACATCAGAGGCAAAGAAATCCGGCTCCAATAGGAAACCAAATACTAAGAACTTCACACCTTGGAAGCAATGAACGTTAAACCAATGGATTTCTATGGGGTCAGACTGTATAATGTTTAGGAAAAACCTAATAAAATTCAAGTGTCATCGAATGATTTTCTCTGCACACCCGGGCTACGTGTGGATGAAATGATTTCTGTTGCAAAGCCTGGCTGTAATCAAGTAATGCTTTGACTCTAACACTCAAGATATTGTAGAATTTTTGTTTTTCTGGCAGTTTCAGTGACAAGATTACACCATTATAATAATTTTTCGTAATACTCCTACTTTAATATCATCAGTTCGGTTTGGACTACAGGAGTGTGAATCAAGTTTTAGTCTTAAAAGAACAAGTACAAAAAACTTGATTGCTTTGGAATGTTTTTGTGTGTGTTTGTGCGTGCCTGGCTCTTAATGACGGCATAATTTTGGCATGAGTTTTTCGATGTTCACTTTTAGGCTGCATTTTGCAAAACCAGAAGAGCTTCAAAGGTGACTCTTTAAAGCACAAACAGTTGTTAGCATATTGTAAGAAAAAAAACAAAAACAGATTGTGGGGGAGCCACATGTGAGTCATTCAATGGCTCCCCTGCAAGAGAAGCTTCATTCCAGGCACCCAGGAGAGGAGCTTTAGAAATGCAAATTAACACCCCTGGGGAAAAGGGTGGACAATGCACCAGGGGCTTCTTGCCTGGGGAGGAATTGGGCTGATTCCCTCTGCCCCTCACCCCAAGCTCTGCCTGCTGGCACTGATGGAATTGGCACAGCCAAAGGCAGAGCCCACACTGAGGATATCTGACTGTGCAACAGAAATTGGTTCAGCTGCAAAGGGAAACAGCAAATGGAGAAGGTTGGGAAAACTTCACTAAAAGAACTGGGGGGGAATCATCCCTCTCCCCACTCCAACATGTGCTGTCACTGTCTGTGTCACACACGGAGCATTGGAACACTGGGGGGGTTTTGCTACCACAAGTTCAGAGCAATCAGTGGGGAATCCAAGGATGTGATGATTGAATCAGAGAAAAGAGATCAATTGATGCAGCCCTGGCTGGAGGGAACGCCCAAAAATGGGGAAAAGATGAACGGCCACCAGAACAAATCCTGCAACACCACGGACCAGCCCCTGGGAACCCAAACGAATTCATAGCAGGAGCCAGAGAACCCAGTGATCATTTCAATGGCAGAATTAGATTACAAGATGTCCTGGAAATAATAACCAACCAGACAGATCCAGCTCCTGAGTCTGGACAAACAATCCACTCAAATGAAGAACACAACATTTCACCATGGGATGGGATCAGATTATCTATGAGCAGAAGGAGGAGGACAGTGGGGAAAATTAAATGACTCAAGATCCTGTTGGCAAATAGATGACAACCGAAAAGTGGTGAAACAGATAACAAAGGAAATAAGAAAGCAGCACATGTTCCAGTCCAAACGTGGAAAGGATGGGAATGGAACACGGCTTCGTGGTTCCCTGCAAGGGGATGCAGGTGGCTGCCAGGCCTCCTGATCCACAAACGGCTACAAAAGGACACGGAATGAGGTCACTGAGAATAATCCCAAAACCAAAGAGGATCCAGGAAGAAAAAACGGAGTCAAGCAGTGAATCTGCTTGGAGATAGGGCCAGGGACTTGGAGATAAAGAAGTAATAGGAGAAAACCATCTGTTTAAGACAATGTTACTCATTGACACAGCCTGCTGCTCGGCCAAGGTCTTGCTTCAGATTCCTGAACATCGCGAAGAAGAACAAAGACTGAACAGAGCCATGAATATCGGATGTTACACAAAAGGGGGGTGCATATTAACGAGGACGTGCAGCAGGAGGATCGGGAAGTCTGAACTTTCCAAGGACCTTCGCCACTGGGCAAAGGGACAGGGAGATGCAGAAGGGAAAATCAGGAGAAAAAGGAGGCTGCGAACTACAACCATTGGAGAGACCGCACGGCAAATGCCGCATGGCCTCTCCCTTTGTTCATCAATAAAGTCACTTTGACAGGACTCCTCGGGCTCCTTTGGGGACACAAACCTCTGGCGACGCCAATTTTCCCGACCACGCCCGGCCACAGGGCAGCCACCTCCGTCCTCCCCACAGCAACCGGGACGAGCCAGCGCTGCTCCGGCCCCGGCTCCTGCCCAGGCCCCAGCGGGAAGGAGACCGCGGGCAGCCGCTCCCGCAGCGCCCTCAGCCCACGGCCAACACGGCGCCCACACGGCACAAGGAACCCGCCCGAGCAGAGCCCCCTGCCGCCCCCTCCGCCCGCACACAGCCCCGAGCCCCGGCACAACCCAGCGCGGCTCCCACCTGCGCTGGCGCCGCCTCCGAGCTCCGCCGCCGCCTCCCCGGGCTCCGGCCGCTGCCGCCGCTCCCACAATGGCGCCTCTGCCACCAGCGCCCGGAGGGCGGGACGCCGGCTTCTCCCCGCTCCGCCCAATCAGCGCGCAGCGAGAACGAGGAGTGACGGCAGAATCAGCCAATCGCGGCGAGCGGCGGGCTCTGCACAGGGCACGGCCCCGCCTCCCTTTCCCTGCACTCCGGCATCGCTCGGAAACCTCGGCTGAGGAGCGGCCCCGGCGCTGGGCCCGGCCCGGGCAGGAGGCCAAGGAGCCGCTGCTGCCCTGAACCGCCGGGAGCTCGGGGGGAGCGGGACCTGAGGGCGCTGGGAGCTGCGGCTGAGGCCGGGATGGAGCGGGGAGCCACCTGCAGCCCCGGCAGGAGCCCAGGCAGGAGCAGGGGATGCCTGAGAGAGGCCCCGAGCCCGTGGGAAGCCCCTGCAGAGCCGTGGAAGCGGCTCCGGGCGGGACTTGTGAGGCCGCGGGGATCCCCGCTGGAGCAGCCTGTTCCTGAGGGGCTGTGTCCCGTGAGAGGGGCCCCAGGCTGGAGCAGGACAAGGATTGCTGTCTTCGAGGGGGAAGCAGTGATATGAGCTGACTGTGACCCCCATCGCCTGTGCCTCTGGCTGGGGACCGGGGAGGGAATGGAGGATAAAGTTTAGTCCGTGAAAGGGAGGAAGATATTTTCATAGGAATTATTTTCCTTCTCATTCTCTTGATGTGATTTGTTTGATAATAAACCCAATTAATTTCCCGCAGTCAATTGTGTTTTGCCCATGAGCAGTGATTGAACTCTCCCCATCCTTACCCAGACCCTCGAGCCTTTCCTTGTGTGTTCTGTTCCCTGCCCAGGGTGAGGAGGGAAGTGACAGAGAGGTTTTGGGCTCTTTCCAGCCTCCCCTGGAATCCATCAGGCCAAATTTATCTGGTATTAAATATCTATTATGGGTTATTTATCTATTATTAAATACCTATTATTAGTAGATATTCAGAATAGAGACTCGACAAGGTAAAGGCCTTGTCAAGCCTCTAAAGGAGGGAAATGATGCCTTCAGTTTGAGCTTTTATATTTTCCACATTCTGCACTGCATTGGTGTGTGACTCTGAATTTCATACAGAGAGTGAGCAAGTTCTCCTCACAGCTCAGTCAGACAAAACAATTCCTTCCCCAGCCCCAGAACCAAGGGCAGCGCTGCAGCTTTGGGCCCAAAAAGTGCAAACAGCAGCGAATTGAGGAGAGCGACCTGGGAGGGTGGGACTGCATCACCTGAAGTGTAATTGGGCAATTGACCCCAGTATGGAAATGGACCAAAACTTATAAAAGGGTGAAATTCGTGACTGGGATCCATCCTGGGTCCATTTTGGTCCATCCTGGGTGCAGCCCTGGCCGGGCTCTGGTGCTGCCCCAGGTGAATCCTTTGAACCCCTTCTATAAATCCCTGGTTTGTTCATTTCACTCTGTCCAGCCTCTGTTCCAGGAGCCTCTCCAGGCACCAGCTCCACTCAAGGGGGTGCGGGTGTGGATTTTGGGGGGTCCCGGTGCCCCCCGGGGCGGGGTCAGTGCTCAGCAGCGGGGCCGTGATCGGGGGTGGCGGGGGCTGCCCGGGACCCCCCCGGCCCCCAAATCACACCCGGGTGTGAAAAACAAAGCTCACTCTTTGAAATGGTTACAAGTTTAATCAGGGATAAAAAAGGGACAATCTCCAGCGCTGGGGTGTTTTTAAACAATGTTCTCTGTGCACCGCTCCATTGCTGGGGCACATCCATATTCATGAGTTTGGACATCATTCAAACATTCCTGGGAGTTTTGGATGTTCCAGGAACTCTCTTGTGTGGTTCCAACCTCTGACTTGTCTGCAGGGCATCCTGTACATCAGGTCCATATATTTTATTTCTTCTCCTGGTCCCACCCTGTTGTTCCACCCTCCCTGGTAAATTAATAAATTCTTCTCTGGTGCTCTGGTTTCTGTCACTGTTATCACCGGCCCACAGATGTGGGAAACGACAGAATTGTTTTACACCATTCCCTGAGTTAGTTATAATATAAAAGTTAGTTATAATGTAAAAGCTAGTAATAATAGTTATAATAGAAAAGCATTTTAGCATTGCACAGTCTCTATTTTAATATTTCCCTAAGGCAAATGATATAAAATCGATTTATTATGTGGCCATTTCTGTAGACTATACAGGCACACATAAACTGATAGATTATGTTATACCAAAAAGCAGCTGAAAGGAATTATAAATTGCACTGTATCAAAAACATTGTGATCAATAACAAG
Organism: Acrocephalus scirpaceus scirpaceus; assembly: GCA_910950805.1. Taxonomy (NCBI): domain Eukaryota; kingdom Metazoa; phylum Chordata; class Aves; order Passeriformes; family Sylviidae; genus Acrocephalus; species Acrocephalus scirpaceus. The sequence continues at coordinate 1,930,719 of CAJVGK010000018.1, read as the reverse complement.
GTGCAAAAGCTGATACATGAATGCGAAAGCCAATATTGTATTGTCATTGATATTTTCATTGATATTGTCATTGATATTGTCATTGATATTGTCATTTATAACCTGGGTCTGCTGCCTCTCCTGCAAGGCATCAAGGGTGCTCATTCACCCCCTGCCCCAGCATCCCAGCGTGTCCCCAAGTGTCCCTGAGTATCCTGAGCATCCTTCAGTGTCCCTGAGTATTCCTGAGCATCCCTGCGTGTCCCTGAGCATCTCTGAGCGTCTCTGAGCATCCCTAAGTGTCCCCAGAGTGTCTGGAGTGACATCAGCTCAGGAATTCCCACCTGAGTTTCAAAGAAAATTCCTGGAAAATTCCCCAAATTTGTCTCAAACACTGCCTGGAGAGGGGGGAGGGGACAAGTGACATCAGAGATGTCCCTGATGATGTCACTGTCCCAATGATGTCACAGCAGTGACATCACTGTACCCCCAGCAGCCTCGGGATGTCCTCGATGGCTTTTTGGCACCGCTCGGCCACTGTGCAGCTGAAGAGGCCACCAGGGCCACCAGAGCTGCCATGGGGACTCGAGAGGAGGTTGATGATTTCCTCAAGTGTCCCCAGCAGGTGACGCGTGGTCAGGCGGGCACTGGCCTCCCACAGCTGCTTGACCTCCGCCACTGCAGCCACCAAGGCCTCGGGGACATCAGGGGACACCTCCCTTGTTCCCTCCAGGGTGGCCTCGATGTCCACGAGCCGGTCATGCAGCTCCAAGGGGAGCAGGGAGGCTCTGTCACACAGGACCACCAAGCGCCCCAGCAGCCCCCGGGCCACCTTCACCCGCTGTCCCCTCCTGGTGGCCCCCCCCGCCCGGCTGGTGGCCACCATGGCCTCTTCCATGGCCTTGGTGGCCGCTGCTACCCGGGCCTCGTGCGTGGCCACCAACAAGGCCGCCTTTTCCTCGGCCAGGGACACCCGCGGCTGCCAGCCCGGGTTGTCCCCTAGGTTGTCCCCAGCTGTCCCCCAGCTGGCAGTCTTGCCCCGCAGGTCCCCAACCAGGCCAATGGTGATAGCCTTGGTGGTGGCCTTGGTGGTGGCATTGGTGGTGGCCTTGACTGTGTCCTCCCAGCCATCGAGGAGATCGGCGGCCTCCTCAACCAGCCAGAACCAGCTGTCCTCGAGGTTGTCCACCCACTCCCGCCAGGCTCTGGCTGTGGCTGTCACATCAGCCCAGGTGACCCCTGGGGTGGCCCCGAGGGCGGCCAGGGCCCGGCCCAGGGAGGTGACACCGTGCTGGCCCAGGGAGGTGTCACTGCACTGGCCCAGGGAGGTGACACCGTGCTGGCCCAGGGAGGTGACACCGTGCTGGTCCAGGTTGTCACAGAGGTGGCAGGCGAATCTCATCAGGTCTACACAAAGGGACCTCTGGTACACGAACGGCCACGCTTCGCTGCAGTCACGGTGGCTGCCAACTCGCCCAGGGTAGCCACTGTGGCCACCTGCGCCTTCAGCACCTGGGGAGGGGACAGGGGAGGTGGTGGGGATCTCATGGCACTTGTGGCCTCCTGGGGTGGCCCCTGTGCCCTCCCGGGGTTCCCTTTGTCCCCTCCCTGGAGAGCTCAGCTGTCCCCTCTGTCCCTTTGTCATCCCCTCGTCCTCTCTGCCACCCCCCTGCCACCCCCACGGTCCCCCCGCACCCACTGCTCTCCGTGCCCTCCACCCCTTTGTCACCTCCTCCCTTTCTGCCACACCTTCCTGTCCCCTTTGCGGTCCCCTGTCCCCTCCTGCCATCCCCCCGTCCCCTCTGCCACCCCCTCCGTGTCCCCCCTGTCCCCTCCGGGCCCCCCGCGCCAGGATTGTCGCACCTCGCGGGGCTCCATGACCGCTGTGAACACTGCGGGGATGCTCTGGGGACACTCCGGGACACTCCGGGGGGCGAACAGGACCCGGTGACAGTCGCGGACGCGCGGGAAAGTGGCGCGGGCGGCGGGAAACAGGAGGAGGTGACGTCACCGCCCGCGCCCCGCCCCCTCCGCCCGCGGGGCCACCGCGAGGTCCCCAATGTCCCCCTGAGTGTCCCAAATGTCCCCCCGAGTGTCCCAAATATCCCCCTGAGTGTCCCCAATGTCCCCCTGAGTGTCCCCAATGTCCTCCTGGGTGTCCCAAATGTCCCCCTAAGTGTCCCCAATGTCCCCTGAGTGTTCCCAATGTCCCCCTAAGTGTCCCCAATGTCCCCCTGAGTGTCCCAAATGTCCCCCTGAGTGTCCCCAATGTCCCCCTGAGTGTCCCCAACGCCCCCTGAGTGTCCCCAATGTCCCCCTAAGTGTCCCCAATGTCCCCCTGAGTGTCCCCAACAAGGCCTGTGAAAAAGGAGGTTTATTTTTTTGGTAAAATTTTCAAGGTTTAATAGAAAGATAAAAGCAGAGAGATAAAGGAAAGGGTTAAACGGCTGCGTCCTGGGCATTCAGCCAAGAGGCTCTTACTGCTCTCAGACACATTTCCTGAATACCATTACATTAACTCGTTTTAAATTTGGCTGGGTTTGGCATTCAGCCAAGAGCACTCACCGTTTTCAGACACATCGCTTAAATACTTTTCTTATTACATTAGCCTGTTATGTATTTATTGACTGGTATAAATATGTAGTTTAATTCGAGTTTTTACTGTTATAATTATATAGTTTGATTAAAGTATGCTAAAAGGTACCCCCTTGCACAGAAACCAACGGGGGGGGGGGTAGGTAACTGGCCTGCCATAGAACAATAGACCTGTATTCTCCATATCAATGAGAGGTGGCCCATGCCAAAAGGGTGCCAGATAACGATCACTAAGGCCCATCAGAACTGATTCAGCTCTCAGAAAATCCCATCACTCCTGGAATGCTGACACCTGCTGAAACCAAACCCAAACCAAGATATGTTCGTCTGGCAGGAGCTTCAAGAATAATTCATAGACATGTTTAGTGAAGACTTCAGGAATAATTCATAGACAGATCCGGAGATGTGACCAGATTTCCCGGAATTCTATTCTACTCTCACTCCAGGTGGACAGAAATCCTATCTGCATATTCAGACTGGACAGAAAACCAGCCTCGGGGCCTAAAAACCTTATAAAACTAACCTTCGAGAGATGGTTGGTGTGAACTATGGGGGACCCAGTGCGATAGAGGCTGGGTCTGGTTCACCCGGCAGCTCGAAACCCGGGCTCAGAGCTGCCGTTTGATTGTGGGACTTGTCTCTTTTCGATCTCATTTTGTCATTTTTCAATAAACCTCTAAAACGGAATATTGGAGAACTGTCGTTTATAACATTGACTATTATGTATATCTATATATTTTTATAAACTCGTTTTTCTATTTTAGAAACGGTTTAGCATGGCTACTTTTTGGGTTTGCTTTTTTAGAGCGTGTGTGGGTTTTGGCTGTGGTTTTAGTTTGTTGTTTTTATTGCTTCTACTTTGGGCTTTGGTTTATCTTTTTTTTAGACAGCAGATGCTGATAATTGGCATATCAGTAGTAGGGTCTTTATTATATATTCATTGGATGTGTTTTTAACTAAAGAGTTCAATTAGAAGCATAACTATATATTAGCTATTCTATTATTATGTCTAAGCAAAAAAACTAGAAACTACATCTTTACAGCAGAGTTATTTTAACATTACATATTAATTAATTACATTAATTTTAATATTTGTGAAAAGCCAACTTTATATTGTGTATTTATAACAAGGCCCAAGAGTCCCCTGATGTCTTGTTGGGGACACTGGGGACCCATTGGGGTCCTGTTGGGGACACTGCGGGGATATCAGGGACATCGTGGAGACCCAAAACGCATCAGGGTGACCCCAAGGGTTGGACACAGGGTGTCCCCAAGGGATGGACACAGGGTGTCCCCAAGGTCCCCCGGGGTGTCTCCAAGGTACCCCGGGGTGTCCCCGTGCCCCAGCAGTGACAGTGCCACCTTCGTGTCCCCACCCTGTCCCTACCCCTGCCCCTCCAGCGCCCCCTGGGCCACCTCCAGCCTCCGCGCCACCTCCTCGTGCCCCTCCCGCGATGTCCCCAAGGCCACCACGATGTCCCCGAGTGCCCGGGCTGCCTTGGGGAACCCCTGTCCCCGCGTCCCCCACGGCGTCACCTCCCCGTCCCGGGTGACAGCGGCCACCAAGGTCCCCAGGGCCAGCGTCACCTCCTCCAGCCGCCCCAGCACAGCCGCGCTGATTTACCCCCAAGGGGCAGAATTTGCCCTGCCGGGACCTCAGGGACCCTTTTGGGGCCCGGATTGATCCCCCAGGGCTCCATTTCCCCTGCCAGGACCCCACTGACCCCCTCAGGGCCCATTCACCCCACCCAGGGCTCAGTTTTACCCTGCCAGGACCCTGATTTGGAGGTAGTTATTTGGGGTTGGTTTTGGGGATACAGCAGGATTTGGGATTTGGGATTTGGGATTTGGGATTGTTGGGGATCCAGGGGTGGAGATTTTTAAAGATTGGATTTGGGGTATCCAGCAGCATTTGGGATCTGGGGATTTTTTTGGGGATCCAGGACTTGGGATTTGAGAACATTTGTGATCCTTCCTTGGGATCCAGCAGAATTTGTGATCATTCTTGATCCAGGATTTGGGGTATTTTGAGGTTTATTTGTGATGCAGGATGCTTCCCATTCGGGCTAGCAGAACTGCCGGCTTTCCTCGGAGCCGGTGGCAGCGAAGACGCAGCGCTGGGAAAGGCGGGCCGGGAGCTGCGGAGAACTTTGTTTGTGTTTGCAGCTCGATCCCGCCTCGGGCCCGGGCCCGTCCCGGGGCTGTTCCTCATCTCCGGCTTTCCCCTCACACAGCCCGGGGGGCCCTGAGAGCGCGGGGCGAGGCTGGGCCGTGTGCAGAGCCCGGGCCTGGCTGGCTGCCATTGGCTGCTGGTGGCGTCACTCGTGGTTGTCGGTGCGCGCTGATTGGGCGGAGCGGGGAGAAGCCCGGCCCCGGGGCCGCCCCCCGGGCGCTGGTGGCAGAGGCGCCATTGTGGGAGCGTCTGTGCGGGCCCGGGAGCGGCGGCAGCGGCCGGAGCCCGGCGAGGCGGCGGCGGAGCTCGGAGGCGGCGCCAGCGCAGGTGGGAGCCGCGCTGGGTTGTGCCGGGGCTCGGGGCTGTGTGCGGGCGGAGGGGGCGGCAGGGGGCTCTGCTCTGGCGGGTTCCTTGTGCCGTGTGGGCGCCGTGTTGGCCGTGGGCTGAGGGCGCTGCGGGAGCGGCTGCCCGCGGTCTCCTTCCCGCTGGGGCCTGGGCAGGAGCCGGGGCCGGAGCAGCGCTGGCTCGTCCCGGTTGCTGTGGGTAGGACGGAGGTGGCTGCCCTGTGGCCGGGCGTGGTCGGGAAAATTGGCGTCGCCAGAGGTTTGTGTCCCCAAAGGAGAGCGAGGAGTCCTGTCAAAGTGACTTTATTGATGAGCAAAGGGAGAGGCCATGCGGCATTTGCCGTGCGGTCTCTCCAATTGTTGTAGTACGCAGCCTCCTTTTTCTCCTGATTTTCCCTTCTGCATCTCCCTGTCCCTTTGCCCAGTGGCGAAGGTCCTTGGAAAGTTCAGACTTCCCGATCCGCCTGCTGCATGTCCTCGTTAATATGCACCCCCCTTTTGTGTAACATCCGATATTCATGGCTCTGTTCAGTCTTTGTTCTTCTTCTTCTCGATGTTCAGGAATTTAGCAGGACCTTGGCTGAGCAGCAGTCCGTGTCAATCAGTAACATTTTCTGAAACTGATGTTTTCTCATGTTACTTCCTTATCTCCAAGTCCCTGGCCCTATATCCAAGCAGATTCCCTCCTTGACTCTGTTTTTTCTTCCTGGGTCCTCTTTGGTTTTGGGATTATTCTCAGTGACCTCATTCCGTGTCCTTTTGTAGCCGTTTGTGGATCAGGAGGCCTGGCTGCCACCTGCATCCCCTTGCTCAGCTGCTGAATGAGCTGCACTCAGCAAGGTGTCGTGCATGGTCCAAAGATGAGAGTTGCTGTAGCACATCAGAGGAGAAAGAGCATTCGTTTAACCCATGGTGTGCCAGGGAACCACCAAACCGTGTCCCATTCCCATCCTTTCCCCGTTTGGACTGGAACATGAGCTGCTTTCTTATTTCCTTTGTTATCTGTTTCACCACTTTTCGGTTGTCATCTATTTTCCAACAGCAGGATCTTGAGTCATTTAATTTTCCACCCTGTCCTCCTCCTTCTGCTCATAGATAATCTGATCCCATCCCATGGTGAAATGTTGTGTTCTTCCTTTGAGTGGATTGTTTGTCCAGACTCAGGAGCTGGATCTGTCTGGTTGGTTATTATTTCCAGGACATCTTGTAATCTCATTCTGCCATTGAAATGATCACTGGGTTCTCTGGCTCCTGCTATGAATTCGTTCTGGTTCCCAGGGGCTGGTCCATGGTGTTGCAGGATTTGTTCTGGTGGCCGTTCATCTTTTCCCCATTTTTGGGCGCTCCCTCCAGCCAGGGCTGCATCAATTGATCTCTTTTCTCTGATTCAATCATCACATCCTTGCATTCCCCACTGATTGCTCTGAACTTGTGGTAGCAAAACCCCCCCCAGTGTTCCAATGCTCCGTGTGTGACACAGACAGTGACAGCACATGTTGGAGTGGGGAGAGGGATGATTCCCCCCCAGTTCTTTTAGTGAAGTTTTCCCAACCTTCTCCATTTGCTGTTTCCCTTTGCAGCTGAACCAATTTCTGTTGCACAGTCAGATATCCTCAGTGTGGGCTCTGCCTTTGGCTGTGCCAATTCCATCAGTGCCAGCAGGCAGAGCTTGGGGTGAGGGGCAGAGGGAATCAGCCCAATTCCTCCACAGGCAAGAAGCCCCTGGTGCATTGTCCCTCCATTTCCCCAGGGGTGTTAATTTGCATTTCTAAAGCTCCTCTCCTGGGTGCCTGGAATGAAGCTTCTCTTGCAGGGCAGCCATCCAGTGACTCACAAGTTTCCCCTGCTTCACCCTTCCCTGCTGTTTTTTGTTTTCCTTTTTTTTTTTCCAATATTCTAAAAAATGTTCACAAGTAAATTGTCACCTTTAAAGCTCTTCTAGTTGTGCAAAATGCAACCTAAAGGTAAACATAAAAAAACCCGTACCCAAATTGCAGATTTTAACAGCCACACACACCATAAAGGAAAAAAAGGCAAAGTAATTAAGATTTTTGCTACTTCTCTTAGGACTCAAAATGATTCCAACACTCCTGGACCAAACCTAACTGAATATATGAGTAGGATTTTTAAGAAAAACCATTTTAATTGTGTAATCTTGTCATTGAAACTGCAGGAAAAACTAAACCTCTCCAACAATCTCTTTAGGGTTAGAGTCAAGGCATTACTTGATTCTGGCCAAGCTGTGCTACAGAAATCATTTCATCCACACGTAGCCCGGGTGTGCAGAGAAAAACATTCCATGACACCTGAGTTTTACTAGATTTTTCCTAAACTTAAACAGTCTGAACACATAGAAATCCATTGGATTTATGCTCATTGCTCCCAAATTATGAAGTTCTCGGTATTTGGTTTCCTATTGGAGCTGAATTTCTCTGCCTGTGATGTTAATTAGGTCGGCAATCCTGAATTTCTTTCTCAGCCTTTTCCAGACCAGGTGTCTCCAGCTCTTCCAGGGGCAGTGTCTGGGGTAGGTGTTGGTTGCTGTTTGCTGATGGGCGTTGATGTTTTGTTGATGGTCGTTATCTTTGTGGGGATCTTTTGGGTTATTCCCAGTCTGTTGAGATGTTAAACTCATCTCTGTTGAGTGGTGGAACATCCCTTAAAAAAACCCCTTTAAAATTCCTTTCTCCAAGGCAAAGGCAAACCAGGCTTGAGTATAGATATAAGATTTTTTTAAAAATGTAAATTGCCATATTTTCCCCCAATCGAATCCCATCCAGCCCAGTGTGTGAGTGTGATTGAGCCCCAGAGTGGAATTGTCACGGTGCCTTCCCCAGCCCGTGTGGCAGTGCAGGCAGAGAAACCACTGAAGCTCCAAGAGTGGCAGCAAGGATTGGCCCGCAGTGCCTGGAGCTGCCAAAGGAGGGTGCCCAGGCAGACAATTCCAGCCGAGGATGTGTGGGCAGGCACAGGGGCTTCCCCCGCTGTGGAGCCCTGGCTGCTGCTCCCTTGCCTTCAGGGCGGGCTCAGTCGCTGCCTCCCATCCTCCTCCTGCAGGTGGGAAGTCCAAATCTCCGGGGCTTCAGAGCCCTCGAGCCGAGGGTGAGGGGTCCCCCCGTGTTCAGCTGTGCTGGGGCTGTTTCTGTGCTCAGGGACACTTGGAATGGGCCACGCCACTTGGCCACCAGTGCTGCTTCTTCCCACTGCTTAGGCAGGACCCGATGTCCTGGTTGGATGTTGTGAACAGCAAAGTCCCAAGGCAGGGGCTGTGCCAGCCGAGCTTCCTGTGGGAGAGATTTCACAGCAGACAGGATTCTGGCCACAGACTGCTTTAAATACACATCCCTTATCTGCACCCTGCACCAGGTGGAGAATTTCCAGGGTAAGGAATTGCAAAGATCAATTTTAGGGGAGACAATTGAATATCTGCCCTGGGTCTGGCTCTTATTCTTGCCAAAGCCAATGGCAAAAGCCGTGCCTGAGGCATCTTGGTTTCTATCAGCAGCTTCCAAAGGTGTTTCTTTATTTCCCCATTCATTCTTTCTACCTGACCTGAGCTCTGGATGTGCCAGGGGTTGTGGAGGTCCCCTTGTATTCCTAAAGCTGCCATAACCCCCTGAAGGATCTTTCCTGTAAAATGAGTTCCCCATCTGAGTCTATTGCTTCCACAGTCCCTTCTCTTGGAATTATTTATTTTAGAAATACCTCAATAAGTGATCCAATGATGACTGAATAAATCAGAAGTGTTTTTGCCACCCCGTTATGTGACATGGTGTCAGCAGAAGATATTGAAGCCTTCCTGCTCAGGGCATTTCAGTGCCAGGCTCTCCCAAGCACACACAGCTCTGCCGGTTGAGCTGACCATGGGGGCGGTGCCCTGAGCTTTGTCTAATTCCCTTTCCTTAATAACAGCGTGTCCTGTAACTCTTTTCCCTTCTGCTGCCCTTGAAGACCCATCCATAAACAGATTTTCTCCCTCAGGCCAGGGAATGTCTCCTCAATGTCCCCTAGCCTGGGTCTGGAGCTCTGTCACTTGGGTGCAGCCATGGGTTTCTCCCCAGCCCCTGTCCAGGCTGTTCCAACAGGAGGCTGGGTTAAACCTTCCCCTGTCCTCAATTCTAAATCCTCCTGTGCCACTGAACAAGTTCCATGCTGTAATAACTGAGCACTGCTCTTTTGGTTATCAAAGCTTGGACTTGAACGTGAACACCAGGAGATCCTTGTGCTGTCAGTTTTGAGGCCTCAGGTCCCATTAAAGCTGTGGCTGCACAATTCTGCAGACAATGGGGCCACTCTGGCCACTGGGTTAAACATCTTAGCCCAAGAATTCCTTTGGCATGGCCCTGTTTACATCCACACACAATTCAAATTCTTTTTCCCTTTCTGGGAGGGCCAGGGCAGGAGCCTCAAAGAATCTGCTTGAAAATTCTGCTTTCCTTCTGGTCCCCATCCATCCAGTTTCTTAACTGGCAGGATGGGAGTGTTACAGGGAGAGATCCCTGGCTGTAAAAGCCCTGCCTTGACCAGGGGCTCAATCACAGGCTGTAAGGCCTTCCTTCCCTCCCTTGGAATAGGGCATTGCTTTTAGACCCCACTTGTGCTGGTTGCTTCAGAGTGATTTGGAGAGGCTGGGTGTCTGATTTTCCCCATTTCCCTGGGGCTGCCCACACTTGTGGGTTCACTTCAGCACAGGCCTTGCCAGATATTTGACACAAAGGTACCTCAGAACTGGCCTCTGTATCACCTTTTCCAATATTAATTTGCATTCCCAATTGAGCCATCAAATCCCTTCCCATTAAGTTACAATCATAATTAGGAGCAAATGAAAATTCCTGCATTTCAAAGCCATCCCCCAGATCTGCTAAGAGTGGTTGAATAAAACACAGCTGCTCATCTTTCCCACTTATCCCCTGAATAATCCAAGACATTTTTAGCATTTTCCCTGCTTAGGTGTAAGATTGAGAGTGGCTGGAGAGGCCCCTGTGTCTGTGAGGAAAGGGCTCCTGTCGATGCAGAGCCACCCTGAATGTTCTCCAGGGCTGCAGTGTGGTGGGTCCCTGGTGTCATGGGAGCTGTGGCAGCCCTAAGAATCCCTGTCCATGCAGGGCTGGCCTTGCTGGTGCTGAGGGTGCTGCTGTGTGTGCTTGCAGTGTCCTTGTGCCCTGCAGATGGAAGCCTGATTCCTTGCCCGGGGCTGTTTGGGTGGGCTCTCCCCTGCCGAGGAGGGCAATGCCTGTGCCAGGTGCTTGTGGCCGAGGGCGTCCCCTGGGTGCTGGGGCCCCCTTGGGCGCTGGGGTTGATCCCTGAGGGGCTGTAGAAACTGTGCCATGGCCTTTGCCTTCAGCTTGGCCTTTTCCTCCTCCCTTCTTGCATTCCCCTGCTGTGCCTTTGTGCCCAAGTGCTGCAGGGGCTTCTTGTGCCACTGCTGCAGCCGCCCTGAGTGCCTGTGGGTGCTCATCCTGTGACAGCTGCTGAGCTTTCTGCAAAACCATTCGTTTAACCAGTGACCCAAAGAAAATCCTTGAAAGAACATCTGGATCCTTGCACGAACAATCCCCATTTCCCAGGTGTTCCTTCGTGCTCGTGGTGCTTGTGCTCCCGGTGCCCTGCCCAGCCCGTATCCCAGAGGCGGTGCCTGTCCTGCCGCAGTGTCCAAAGGCGGCTCCCCCGGCGGGCAGGGCCGGCAGCTCGGCGGGGCCGGGCAGCGGCCGGGGCGTCCCGCAGGCTCCTGGGGGCCGGGGGCCAGTGCCGGCCGTGCCCGGGGGGTGGTGGGGTCAGGCAGCGCCCGGCGCTGAGCCCCGGCTGCCCCACAGCCCCGGCCCGGCCCCGCAGCTCCCCACAGGCCCCCAGCCCGTGCTCCCGGTGCCGCAGCTCTGCGCCCGCTGCTGCCGCTGCCCAGCCCAGAGAAACCCCCTGAAATCCTGACCTCCGTGTTTGCCTGTCCTGGAACCCGAGGATACCAAGGATCTGCATCAGCTGGCAAAATCTGAGAATAAGACCCTTCTGAAAAACATTCCAGTCCTCAGTATTTTTCTCCTCCTCCTCTTTTCCATCATCCTTTTTCTTACTACATAAGATTCCTCCTGCTGGTTCTTGCCTTAACCCTATTCCTGCACACTCCCCTTCACCCCAACCCCTCCCAGCCCACCAACACCATCCATCCCCTGTTGCCTAAATCCCTTCTTGACTTCACTTTTTGCCCCCCCACCAGGAGTCCATGTCCTTAATTACCTCTGGGAGAATGTGCAAACTGCCTCAGCATTCTCCCAAGGGACCATTCAGAGATATTTTGGAAACATCATCCCTTTTTCCAAGGTGCCTTCCTGGCTTTCCTTTTTCCACCCTGCAGGGGTGCCCTGCCATGTTTACTTCCTGAAGATCCCTCTGTCCTCACTGATGAGATTTTCAGTACTCTCTCCCTGCCGACATTTCACAGACCTCCCTGATCTGTCACTCCTGATCTGTCTCCTGATCATACCCCTCTTAATGTACACCCCACTTCTGTATAGGTAACGATATTCACAGCCCTGTTAAGTCTTTGTTGTTCTTGAAGTTCCTGAATTTAGCAGGACCTTGGCTGAGCAGCAGTCTGTGTGCTCAGTGAATAACATTTTCTGAACTGATGGCGTTCAGCCAATGAGAGCTCGCGGCGCTGATGACTCACCAGTTGCCAGGCAGAGCCGCAGCTCCCAGCGCTCCCCACCCGGACCCCACGTGCGCCCCCCCCGGGCCGCAGCGCCCCCCGCGGGGGGAATTTGGGGAGGTGGGAGGGGGGAGCGCCAAGGCCGGGCCCCCCCGCGCTGTGGTGGCGGGAGCGGCTGCAGTGGGGAGCGAGTGCGGGCGGGAGCGGCCGAGAGCCCAGCGCTGCCCCAGGCCGAGCTGGCCCAGCTCCATGGCTGCCCCTGCGGTGGGATGCTGTGGGTTTGGGGGGGAAGAGGGAGGCGGCAGTGGGTGCTGGGCATGGGGGCAGGAGGAGAAGGGAAGGAGAAGCAGGGCTGGAGAACAAAATGGTCAAAGGATGCAGGTGGGAGGAGAAAGTGGTAATGTGCAGGAGAAGGAAAAATAGGAGGAGGGGGAAGTAGAGTGTGAGGAAGCAGAGAAGCCCAGGAGGAGGAGGAAGAGGAGGCCCCACAAGGTTCCAGCCCTCCCTGTATCTGCAGCCTCCCCCCAGCCCCAGGATCATTGCCTCCCCTCCACATGCTGCAGGTGACTGGGGAGGGGGATCCAAGATTTTCACGGGGGTGAATCTTGGTGTTTCCAAGCATTATTGGGTTAAACGTTGATGTTTTGTTTTTTTGTAACGGGCTGAATCATGATATTGTAAGAATGGTTTTGGCTGACTCTGGATGTTTGGAGGACTTGTGGGCTGAATCTTGGTGTTTTGGACATTCTTATATACTTAAGGTGCCAATGATTTCCTGAGATGAACTTGGGCAAGGTGGAACCCCCAGCCTAAGGCTGCTCCTCTTATTTGTTTCCCCAAACCAGGATTTGTCATTCCCAAGGAGTGTCCAGATGGAGGAGGAGGAAAAGCCCCAGAGATCCCGCACGAGGAGGGGCTGCAAACCCAGCCCAGGGAGCTGCGAGGAGGAAAGACCCCCCCATTTCCAGGAGGGCGGCCGGAGATCCAGGCGGAGCTCAGAGCTGGTGGAGAAGCCTGATGGAGGGGAGAAGCCCCACAAGTGCTTGGAATGTGGGAAGGGTTTCAGCTGGAGCTCCCACCTGATCCAGCACCAGAGGATCCACACTGGGGAACGGCCCTACAAGTGTGGGGAGTGTGGGATGAGCTTCAGCCAGAGCTCCACCCTGAGGAAACACCAGAGGATCCACACTGGCGAAAAGCCCTACGAGTGTGGGGAGTGTGGGAAGAGCTTCAGAACAAGCTCAGCTCTGATCCAGCACCAGGTGATCCACACTGGGGAAGGGCTCCACACCTGCTTGGAATGTGGGAAGAGCTTTGGACAGAGCTTCAACCTGAGAAAACACCAGCGCATCCACACTGGGGAGAGGCCCTACGAGTGTCCTGAGTGTGGGAAGAGGTTTCACACCAGCTCCAATCTTCTCCTACATCAGCGGATTCACAGAGAGGAGAGGCCCTTCCGCTGCCCCGACTGCGGGAAGGGCTTCAAGCACAACTCTGCCCTCACTGCCCACCGGCGCATCCACAGCGGGGAGAGGCCCTACGAGTGTCCTGAGTGTGGGAAGAGCTTCTCACAGAGCTCTAACTTGACCCAACACCAACGGAGGCAGCACTGAGGGAAGCCCTGCGAGTGCCCCAGAGCGGGAAGAGCTTCGTGCGCTGCTCCAGCTCCATCCCCCATGGGAGGATCGGCGTTGGATGATCCCCAGTGACCCCCGCTGGGCAGAGCCCTGGTGATCCGTGGTCCTGGTGATCCCTGTTGGGCAGACACCTGGCTGGGCTGCTCCACATCTTCCTGTCTCCCTGTGGGCACCTGGATGAGTGCAGGGGCAGGAACATCCATTGAGACACAGACAGACATTGGGAATTCTTTGGGGAGAGCGGATTTGTTGACTTTCAACCCCAGAAAATCTTTTGTGTTCAATCCTGTTTTCTTGTGGCATCAGGGAATTCTGGATGGTCTTGGAGGTCATTTCCAACCTCAGGGATTCCATGATTTTGATTTTCTATTACCCAAGGGTTTCTTCTGCAGCCAAATGGTGATGGACTGGGGCAAAGACCAAGTCTTTGGAGACAGTGTGGTGGAAATTCCTCCAAAAAAGGTTCTTCCCTTCCATCCAAGAACGTGTATCTTCAGCCGGCACGAAAAGGAAATCCTTTTCTTTTAGCCTTGGTTTGATTTCATTTGTCTTCATCTCTTAAAAATATCCAGCTCTGAGGTAAAAATAAAGACATTGAACTAAGACATGGGTGGGGACATGGGGGACAGAGACATGGTGGGACATAAACATGGACATATGGACATATAAGGGGATGTGGCCATTTATGGGGACCTGGAGGGACATGGGCACAGATGGAGATGTGGGGGACAATGATAGGGATGGAAATCACCCAATCATCTGTTCTGTACTTTTAAGATTGATTCTGAGATCAGAACAGGGAAGGAAGAAGTGTGCAGTTTGTTTTGAGAAACTGCCTGACTCCTACGCATTCTTCTCTTCTCGGGACTGAATGTCCGACCAGGCCTCGGACAGACTGTGTGCAGAGCTCTCCTGTGCTTTTAGTTAGTTTTAGCTGGCTAGGGCAGAGATGTTCCCTGGACTGTTTTTTTTTCCTTCTTTTTCTTGGGACTGTTTAAACCTGCTCTGGACTGAAAAACCCAGAGGAGCACCTGGAGCTCTCACACCTGCGGCCCACCGGGGCCTGGACCTCCGAAGGCTGATAAGGGACTGAGAGAGCTGAGCTGCCCACGGCAGGGACTTTCTGAATTTATCATCCCACTTCAGAGCAACAAAAGGTTTTATTGTTTCATGTTATTCATTCTTTGTGCTTGTGGGCACTTTGTTTGTTAAATAAATAGGCTTTTTCACTTTTATCTGAGGAAGTTCTTTTTTACTGGACTGGTTGTGGCAGAGGTGCTGTTTGTGTTTGCATTGCAGAGGAACCTCATTTGGAGGTTTCTTCCCAAATTTGCCCTAAACCAGGACAAATTAGGACATATACTTTTTTTTTTTGCCACCCAACGTGTGGCTCGAGAGAGTGGGAAAAACTTGTATTGATTATTGATTGCATTTTGGTTGTACATTGTGTGGGGATAAAGCAGTCAATAGCCATGTTGCTTCTTGAATTCATAATGTCTCTTGGAATGGAGTCCTTCTTGTGTTTCTGTTCCCTAGGGTTTTTTGAGGTTTTGATAACTTTCTGGTCCCTAGGTTTGTTTTTTTATGCAGAAATAGCTCCAGTCTTGTCCCTAACACATAGCTTTTACACTAGAGATGCACAAATTGGGATGGCCATTTTGTTGGGCTCAGTGATCATGATTTATAGAAAGTTTATACAGGTACTGGAATTTGTGCCAGGTATGTTTGGTTTCTGGTCTCTTCGTCCTACCCTGCATCCTAGTTCCAGCAGCATGGTTTGGGGATTTATTAATAATTGCTCCCAGTTTGTCAGAGGAGGAGTAAGGGCTGAAGCTTTTCAGTCTTTCCTTTCCTTCTCTTTTGAATCGGTTGCATCACTTTTGGAGAACGTTCAGGTTCCCCTGAATGTTATTTCATCTGGTAGTTCATCTGGTGAGCTTCCTCTTTATGGTTTGTGGCTTGTCTAGAATGAGGTCTGAGATTTCCAGAGAGGCTGATGAGGCTGCTGACCCAGAAGCAGACCCAGAGGTAGACCCAGGTGTGAGAAATCCTGAGTGGTGGGGAGAATGGGAGAGAATGGGCCGAACCTTGAAGGAATTTTCTGATCCCCCAGCTTGGGAATTTTCTGGTGAACAAATTCAGAACCCAGATGAGGTGGGGAAATATCTAGAGGAGAGCTGCTATGATGACTCTAAGGAGAGAAAGCTCATTGCAATAAATTGGGCTCTGGCATATGCTTATTGCCCACTGCTAGACACTGTAGGGTCAGCAGATAGAGGCAGGGGGCAGGGAGATAAATCCAATCCCTCAGGGAGATACCCCAATCCCTCAGGCTGCAGCCAACACCCCAGCTGCTCAGGGTGTAGCTAAACCAGACAGTGAGCCAAAGACACTGGCAGCTGCTGCAGAAAAGAAAGGAAAGAAGCACACACGCAAAATTGATCAACCAGTGGATGATGATCCAAGTGAAGGACACCCAACACTTCCTGACACCAGTTAGAGGCTGACCAACTGGCAGAAAATCAGGAGCCCAACCAAGTGGCACAAGGTCAGGAGCCACTATTGAGTCCTTTTCCCTGAAAGACTTTTGTGGCCTAAGAAAAGATTACACTCAATGACCTGATGGATCTATAATTAGTTGGTGAGTCTGTCTTTGGGATGCAGCAGGTGAAGCTACAACTCTGGACAGCACTGGAACAAGGCATTTGGGATCCCTGTCACAAGGTCCGGTTATCGACCAAGGAATGATGAGGGAGGCTCACCCTTGCAGTCTTTGGGAAGGGGTCCTGGGAAGTGTGGCACAAAGATATCTGTGTGCAGATGACCTCTGTATGCAGCAAACCCAGTGGAAGACCATAGAACAAAAGAACTCAATGTTTGAGAGAAATGGCAGTGGCAGAGATTGTCAGATGACCTAAACAGTAGGAACCCAGACTTGGTACCATGTACACCTGTGATGTAGAAAAAGCTTATACGACCTGGGCCACAAGAATACTCTGCTTCTTTAGCAGTAATAAAGTGGGATGGCAGAGAGGAGACCGTGCTGGATATGGCGAAGAAGCTCGGAGCATTTGCAGATGCTGTGCATTGTTACAGTGATTGGTCAGCAGGGAAAAGCACACACACAGTTCTGGGTGATCAGAAGGCTTTTACTTTTTGAATCTTTGTGCTTTTATAAGATGCTCCATAAAAGGGGCTGTGATTGGTCAGAGAAGGACTGCGTCTCTTCTCCTTCAGCAAACAACAGGTGACAGAGATTGTTTTGGGAAACTTGGGTGAGAAGGGCAAAGCTCTCTTTAGTGTTTACAAAACAACAAAGACACTGCTATGAAAATGGGAATCTGTTCTCATGGGAAACAGCCAGCAGCAGCCAGCAGGAAAAATCCCAAACTTAAAAAAATACACAGGGCGACATCCCTGGGCCGCTCTCCCGGGGGTCCCCAAGGCCGATGTCCCCCTCCCAGCCCGGCCCCGGGCCGTGGCCATGCGGAGACCCCAAAACATCCCCCAAAGGGGCACCAGCGGCTCCGCTCGGGGCTCCTGCGGGATTCCAACATCCCGCGGCCCAAAATGAAACCCTCAGGGGAGCCCCCCGAGATTTTGGGGCTCGGCTCCAGCAGCCGCGAGCTCCAAACACCCCAAAAAGGAAAATCCCGGCCCGGGGAGCCCCGAGGGGTTTGGGGCGAGCTCCCCCTGCCCGCTCGGCTGCGGGATGTGGGGAGGGGTCGGGGCTGCCGGGGCCGGGGGGCTGCGGGATCGGGGGGGGGCGGGGGAACCGCGGGGTTCTGATGCTGCTGCTCTTCCTCTTCCTCTTTTCCCGTGGGAGGAGCCGCGATGGAGCCGGGGCAGGACTTGGTGGGACATGGCCGGTGACATTTGGGGACATGGCCAGAGACACGGTGGGACATGGCCAGTGACATTTGGGGACATGGCCAGTGACATTTGGGGACATGGCCAGTGACACTGGGAACATGGACAGTGACATTGGGGACATGGCCAGTGACATTTGGGGACATGGCCAGTGACATCTGGGGACATGGCCAGTGACATGTGGGACATGGCCAGTGACATTTGGGGACATGGCCAGTGACATTTGGGGACATGGACAGTGCCATTGAAGACATGGCCAGTGACATTGGGGACATGCCAGTGACATGTGGGACATGGCCAGGGACATTTGGGGACACGGCCACCACAGGGAGGGCAAAGCCAGGCAGAGCTGTCCCCCCCCCCCCAGACATCACCCCCAAAATCCCCAAACTCGGGGATTCCCGCCAGGAAAAGCTGCCGGGAGGGGCCGGGATGGAGGGAAAGGGGGGATGGGACCCCCCGAGTCAGCAGGAGGGGCCCGGAACCCCCAAACCCAGCATGGGGGGAGGGGCTGGCACCCCCAAATTGCGCTGGGAGGGGTCGCACTGCTCATGTCTGCCCCCCCCCCAATCACAGCCCCCCCCCAATCCCTCCCCAGCGCCCCCCACAAACGGCACCGGCGCCAACTGGGAAGCTTTACTGGGTACACTGGGAGCAGCCGGGCGGGCACAGAGTGACAGCGGGGCTGGGATGGGGGGACACAGGGACCCCCCAAAATCAGCGCGGGGACGGAGCGGGGGGTCCCGGCCGGGCCCGAGGCCACAGGGAGGGGCTGCGGCCGCCGGCGGCAACTCAGGAGCTCTGTGGGCAGAGCAAAGGGGGTGACACCGGGCTGGGGGCCCCGGGGGGAGCACACACGCTCCGGCCCTGCGGGGACACCACCCCCGGCACCCCCCCTCACCTTCTTGCGCACGTAGAAGCCCAGCCCCAGCGCCAGGTACACCGAGCCCAGCACCAAGCCCCCGATCCCCGTCAGCATCTTGCTGTGGGCGGCGTCCGCCGGCATCTCTGGGGGAGGAGGAGCCGCGGGATGGGGGGGGCTCAGCACCCCCCAAAACCTCGCACCGACACCCCCAGCCCCTCCCAGCTCCCTCCCGCCCTCCCCAGCACCCACCCCAGCCCCTCCCGCCCCTCTCGCCAGCCCACCAGCCCCTCACACTTGCCCCCCAACAAAGCCCCAGCACCCCCAAACCCTCTCCCAGCCCCTTCCCAGCCCCTCCACGACTCACCCACACCCCTCCCAGCCTCTGCCCAGCACCACCAACCTCAGCCCCAGCCCCGCTTGCCCAGCCCCCAGCTCCTCCCAGCCCCTCCAGCCTCACTCCCCTCCCTCCCACTCACACCCAGCACCCCCAAACTCCCTCCCAGCGCCCACCACCACCCCCAAACACCCCACACCG